>CM060684.1:126223269-126425769 GCA_030686995.1 Artemisia argyi
ATTTAGTTGTTTCTGAGATCTGAGATACTGGATCATATTAGCTTAAATAATCATTATCTATACTGAGATTGGTGTTTGGAAGTGAGTTTAGGGCTAACTGATTCATAACAAGTGTAACAGACACTTGAAGGGGTGTTTGGTTTAAGTTTGGATTGCAGAATTTTGATTGGTTTATTGTTGGTTTTGCTGCTCAGTTAAGTTATCTTAGGTCTATTTAAGTGAGATTGAGCATAAAATTTAGTAGGTTATATTGAAAAAAGTCAAAACAATTTTTGAATCATCATTAGTTTAAACTGTTAGCATTTTTAGATTGCATAAGCTTATAGCTAGTTATAATTCTAGTTTAGATAGCTTATTCTAGATTAATAATAGCTTATTACAACTACAGTAGCCATTTAGATCAGTGTTTGTTTCAGTTTAGTCAACGTTTTAGTTAAAACCAAAAAGTCAAATATCTTTGAAACTCAGTTGTGGTTAAATCTTTGTGAGCATTTTTAGGATTTAGTGTTGAACTGAGATAAGTTTTACTTGCTGGTTTTGAGAGTTTAGTAGTCAGGTAAACATAATCAAAAAGGAAATTCAACCTTGGGACTCATTTGCTTATTGGAATTTTGAACTTAAGTTGATTGTTTGCACTTAATAGTCCCCTGCTCATCAGGTTCAAATTGGATTTTGAAGGTTGCATTTGGTTTATTAAATAAACTTGAGAGTTAGTAATTTTGCCAGATTTGTCACCTCAGTTGGTTGGTTGTTTGATTACACCCACAAAATCTCACTCATTAGCATATTTCATCTGCTTATTTAGTCAGCCAAATAGCTTAGTCCGAGCATAATCTGTTTTCATAGTTTAGGCATGCATTTGTGTTTCGGTGATCATACTCTGAGATTATTGGTTAATTTGAGTTTTAAAACACTTGTAATTGTTGTTTCCATTCAGATTGAGTCAATTGCTTATTATGCTGTGCTTTGAACCTGTTTGTGCCCAAACCTTTGCTTCTGTGATCATTTGACCTCATTTCTGCTCCATTAAGCATGATATAGTCAATATTTCATTTGGTCAAAAGTTTTGGTTAACTGGGTCAAACATTGCTTATCAATAAGCACTTCTTAACAAGCAGTTTTAAGCCATTAAGCACTTCCAGTTCTTATTTTTCAATTTTCATATTTTTCCTAGTTTCAAATATTATTTTAGATTTTCCATGAAATTTTCATATTTTTCTGAGTTGATTTGCTATTTTTCTCATTTAATTTTCATTTTTAATCATTTTTTATTACTTTTTAATTACTAAAAAATCCAAAAAAATCAGAAAAAGCCAAGAAAAATCAAAAAAAATATCTTAGAAATTTATCTTCATTTAATTTAGAATTTTAGAAATTCCATTCATCCTTCACACGGACTACGACCTCGGGTTATCCGTATTTCTTTGCGGATCTCTTGAGTAATACTTACTATACTATATATATAACTTGATTTTTACGAATCAGAGATTCAATGCAAATGAGGAATAATTACAACTATGATTATTCCATACCTATGATCCAACATTTGGCACAAGATGCCAATTATGAGGTACCTCCCTACAACCCACCAAATGTTCCACCATACCCTTTACCATATTCTCCATATCCTGGACCATACCCCTATCCTTATCCTGGTTATTCACCATTTCCCGAGCCATATCCTCCATACGGTAGACTTCCCGAGTATGGTAGTTCAGGTGTTAATGTGGGTGGACCAAGTTTTAATCCTGGAGGATCGAGTTATGATGTTGGAGGTTCGTCGTCAAGAGCTGGAAAGAAGAAGAGACGAGTGGTGGACGAGGACGATGAAGAAGATGTTGATGATGATGAAGAGGAAAGCGAGGACGAGTTCGTTCGTTCCGATGTGAGTTATTGATGGTGACGTTTGATCACATGGATTATGGTTGGTTTTTAAAAACAATTATGTGTCGAACAATTTCTATTTCTATTATCTCTAACTATTTCTAGTAGGATTTATAACGTAACTTAATTTTATATTTATTTGGTTTAGATATGTTTTTGTTTGTGTTTGTTTGGTTGTTTTGTATATTTTGCAGTTTTCTTGCAGGAGTTTTATTACAGAAGCATATAGTTGATCAACGTTTGGAGTCGGTAAACTCATTTGCTTATTATGATTAAATATGCATGTTGCATATTTAACTCCGGTATTTTCTAAATTTTTCCATTTCCTTTACTTTGAAGTTATTTTTTATTACATTGAGGACAATGCAAAACTTAAGTGTGGGGGAAGGAAGAAAATAGAAAAATTGCATAATTTTTAATTTGTTTTAATTTTCGTTTTAAATTAAAGTTTTTAGAGTCGTGAACTTTAGTAACTAGTAGTAGTTCGCCCTTCATATTTTAGTTAAAATAAGGTTGATTTCATGGTAAATAATAATGATATTTTTGGAGAATAAATTCAAGTTTTAAAGAGCAATTTGTCTCGAAATTGATAACATTTGCTAGCACAATTTTATACCCTTATTACTTTAAATTGTGAGGATTAGTTTTTTTTTTATGAGAATAGTATTTCTTATACTATTTACATATTTCATAATGAGTGCCGGTGGTTGTATTAATTCTAGAACTTGTACTTGTTATGCATTACGGTTAAAATCATTTTCGAATGATAAGGATATATTCATATGATAAGAGGCAAACTTAGGAATAAAACCAAATGGCCATCCATTTACAAAATAATTTTTGCTAACCAGATTGGTTAGTTAACCTCGTATTTGGAACCCATTTGTTAGCGTTCATCTTTAGCGCTAGATACCCTTAGTTTCACCCTTTGAGCCATCCTTTTCATTTTGTTAAATCCAGAAAAATACAAATAGATTTTACACTTTAAACCTTAGCCTAACCCTTGTCAAAGTCTAAATGGTGAATTGCTAGTTGCTTGGTTAGTTTTTGATGATTATTAGTTAGCCACACTTCACAATTCATGTGTGTGCCATTCCAACAAAGATGAAGGTGCGTAACTTCGTGTTTTGTATTTTTTGTGGTGTATGCTTATGCGAAGTGTGGGGGAGGTGATTCTTAAAAAAAAAAAAAAAAAAAAAAAAAAAAAAAAAAAAAAAGAGTCATCGCAACTATAAGGTGACTAATATAGCCAATGTGTTATATTATTATGAATAAAGAAAGTCATGAGATATGTTGTTAGCCGATGTGCTAAGTTTGAAGAATATTTTTATGGTAAATCGATGTATCAACATGTGAAAGTTCGAAGAGGAGAAAGATTGTAACTATTATCATTTTTGGGTTTATGGATTATTTAAGATTAGCAACTATGGGACTTAGAATTAGACTTTGATTTTATTTTTCTTTTAAAACCAATTTCATAAATATTCCCATGCCTTATCCTTACCTTTTTGACTTAGTGTAATTATTTTGCACGAAAGTTTATAAAACCCTTAGCCTAAACATTACAACCCGAATAAAAGACCTCTTTGATGAACTATTCTATTGTTCTGATACTTGTACAAGCCTATGGTAAGAAACATAAATCATGACTGTGCAATGAGTGATCTATTAATCGTTACACATATTGAGTCATGAGTGAATTTCAAATTATCTTCGTGAGGTGCTTAGAATTGTTATCAAGCTCTTTATTTACTTGATTGAGTTCAAATAAGATATTTGCACTATTGTCATTGAATTCAATTTTCTTTTGATTAAGACTTGCTCGAGGGCGAGTAAAGCTCAAGTGTGGGGGATTTGATAACACTCAAACTTAACATATTTTTAGTCGCGTTATTGTTTGATTTATGAGTGGAAATTGGTCATATTTGTATATATTTGTTACTTAATCGTGGAAAAGTGTTTATACATGCAAATATAGCCAAAAGCAGGTAAAAATGATTAAAAGATGAAGAAATGAAGTGAACATGCATTTTTGGAGAGTTTCAAGAGGATCAAGGAAGAAAGAAACGTTGCATGGACAAAAGAATTTGATAAAGACAAGTTTACTACACGAAATTATCAAGTTCTAATGGACAAAGTCATGTCACGAAGAAAAATATTGCATGCGACGTAAAACGACGAAGAAAAGACATAGAAACATGTTCAGACTAAATCCAACCGATCGGTTGCAACCCGCAACCGGATCGGCTGGAAACGTGCCAAGATTGACCATCCGATCGGATGGCGAGAAACGGATCGGATGGGGATAACTGAAGTTACAAGTTTTGCATTTATTGGCGAATTTACTCCCCATAATCATGTGAGGCTGATCATTTCTGCTTATTTACTGAGGATGGACGTTTTTACTTGAAGGATAAGTGTCATTAAGCTATATAATGAGCACTTAGGGCCTAGAGTTACTTGTACCACCATTATCTAACTTAGTATTACACCAAATCTTGTTAGTTTATCTTATATTGCCTGAAAGTTTACTAAGTGTTGTAAAAACGTCCAGAACGTGTTGAGTTAGAGTCTCAAGCATTGGTTCGAGTGTGGAGTTGTTTACTTACGTTAGTGAGCTATTGGAGGAGTGTGGTTGCTATAGTTCCACAAGTTTACTCATTGTAATTCTCAAGACTATGTACACCTTGATACTTATAATGAACAATTATTACTTTAAGTTTTATGAAAGTTTTCTTATTTACTTGTGTTTTAATATGATTGCTATGGAGTAATTTGTGATATACTTGTGTATATGATGTGATTGGTTAATCGAGTATTATTTTATGAAAAAGGTGATGCATGAAAACATATCTATTTTATGAGTTTGTTGATATAACATCTTTTCTTGCTTAATTTGTCGGTAAAAACAATTTCTTGAAAATTAGGTCCGAAAGGATTTTCAACTTGTTTTTATTCCAAAATATTAATGCACCAAATTAGTATGGAATAGGATGCTTGACAACCATCTTATTTACTTATTAAAATAGATTTGAGATGATTTCATCACGAAAAAGGACCGAAAGGATTCGTAGGAATTCATAAGAAAAGAATTGATTTTCTAAACAACCATGTGTTTATAGGATTGTCATACTAATTTGATATGTCCGAAAGGAGTCATTTAGGTGATAGAATTCTTAGTATTAGTGAAAACATGACATACATCATAGATTGTATAACTACTCATTTTTAGTTGCGCATCGTAACAAGTTTTACACCAAACTTCGTACTCAAATTGTTACGATACTCCCCATTACCAATCAAGGAATTATACACAAGTATATGTTTAGTTTTTATTGAGTTTCTTTTAAATTGAGATTTTACATAAATTTGGATTGACAACCCTTATTTAACAAACGTTTTTCTTATTACTAAAACCACCAAATCCATTGGGACGATCTCGACTTACCCACCTTTATTACACTGGACGAGTATACTTGCTCGTATGTGCTAGATAATAATCGGATAATTCGTGTTTATAAATTTTAAAACTTGTACTAATAAAACGCACATCAACTGGTAAAGTATTAAGAACACAGAATTTTGTATGTGGTTACTTGTTGTAGGACATGTTAGTTGGCAAATCAATAGAATAATTCATGCATGTTTGAGCCAAATTGATTGTGCAATATTAAAATGAGGCTTCAAGATAAAGATGATTTGTTCAAGTGTTATCATGGGACATACAATAGTCTTTATGTTGTAAACTGGAAAAAGATATACATATAGGTTGTCACAACTCGTAAATTCTGGACATTTCCCGAATTTTCATCATTTACTATTTATCAGTTACTATTCATCATTTACTATTCATCATTCACTATTCATCATTTTTGGAGTCGGTTTGTGATATTGAGATGTTTTTCAAAAAATTTACTATTCACGAAACACTATTCACTCCCGGAGAAAGTTTGTCATTCATGAGTGAGTTGCATCATTTCTGTATACGTACGGTTATCTACCTAATAAACGTTATCCTATAAACTATTACTTTGAATAATTGATCCGACAATCCCAACTATGGCCCTAACACATTTTTACACTCATCATAATGATATAAAAATTTTATTATTAATTTACCCGAGGTTTTGAATTTATTTCATATACGTATCGTTAAACGTTTATAACTTCGACGGTTTTCGTAATTTCAACACGACAAATATTTATTCACCCGATACTTGTGAGAATGTAATTTTATAATTTTTACGACTTTAATATATTCCATTTGGTTCCGTTAAAATTGATTTCTAGCTAACCCGGTACCAAAAACATATGACATAACACATTATATACACTAAATACCTAATAATACATTTAATACTCCACAAGACTACAAATATCTTCAAGTATTACACTATGGTCGACATACCATAGTGTATGTGTACACATTTTTACTTTCAATTGACATAAAATTTACCATTTTTGCCATTTAATCAAGATATTTGCAAGTAACCTCACTTTTCAACACATACATATCATTTTAACTTAGCAAACTTTGCTTTCTCTTCCTCTTTTCTTTGCAAACCCACGTTAACATCAAGAACAAGAAGAAGATCCATAGCAATTCAAAATTCAAGTGAAATATTAACCATAGATTACTCCTTATTCAAGTTTTGAAATAAAAACTTAAGAAGTATTAGAAACCTTGATCTTTTTAAACCTCATCATACACTAGTAAGTTTCAAGTAATGTTTTTCATCCTCAAATACTTTCATTTTCATAATAACATGATGTGTTCTCAATTTATTCTAGCATACATGCAAGTATATATGTTAAAGATACCACTTTCAAGTATATTTTAATTTTACAAGGTTATAATTAATCCTATGATCATCCCTTTGATATCCTTTTGGTTTTGTGAATATTAGGAACCCATGACACCCTAAGAAGGTGTATGGTAAGATTAGACTAGCTTGTGATGTATTGAAGTGGTTAAAACATAAACTAGAAACTAGAAAAGTAAGTTTTAACAACTTTAAAAACCTACTGCCCATTTTTGTGAAACATGGGAAATCCAGGGGGTTTGGTGTACTTTTGAGCCAAAGATTTAGAAAATACTTTTTAAGACGAAACTATTGCCGAAGTTTGGATAAAAACGAGTTAATAACGAAGGAGATATGATTTTTCTATGTTTAACGACGAAAACTATATTTTTCAGAAAATAGCTTGCTGTTGAACAGTTTTCATGGACTGTTTCGAGGTGTAAAACTTGATCTAGCCGTCCCAACTTATCAAAAATATGTTAATATGCCATCCCACGATTCCTGGGATATAAAGAACGTAGAAAACAAGCTTATAACGAAAAAGATACAAGCGTTTGAAATCCGACGAAACATATACACTTTTGACAGCTTTTGCTATAATAGAAATTACTAAGTGTTAAACACTATATTTTTCAAGTAATGACATGGAGAGCCAATTTTCTCATCGATCGAGGCGCGTACGATCAGAAGTTAAACAAGAAGACATCTAGATATTGTTACAAGGTTTTCAAAAACGCCGAGCTTGAACACTAACACTTAACGCACTATATTTCACGACTAGTTTTGTGAAGCCGTTTGGACACATTTTCTGAGTTAAGAACAATGTTAAACTACGCAGGAAACTTTATATTTACTCATACAACACGATAAACGTTATTTTCAAAAACTACAAGCGGTATTGATAACGTACGTATACGCATGTGTAACATTGTTTCATTTCTTACATTAGAATCATATCATTCATAATAGGTTGCGGTTAAGGAATCGAGCCTATTTCTGATCAGTCACTAGCATTACTATAGCTGTTGCATCAGGTGAGTCATAGCCCCGCTTTTACTCTTTTACTACTCGTTTTAAACTATTTGGGGGAGATACATGCAAAAATACTTGCTTGATACTTGAAATGTTTATACTTTTATACTACGCTAAGTTTTTAATACTTTTAGCAGAACTACTATATGTGTCTTAATGTGTAAATCTTGATTGTGTATTCTTGAGCAACATATATCTTTGGGAATCGGCACCCAGTAGTCTCTTATCTTTGGGAATCGGCACCCAGTAGTCTAATATCTTTGGGAATCGGCACCCAGTAGTCTCTTATCTTTGGGAATCGGCACCCAGTAGTCTAATATCTTTGGGAATTGGCACCCAGTAGTCTAATATCTTTAGGAAGTAGCACCCAGTAGTCTTTAATCTTTGAGCATTGGCATGTACACATATCGTATACACATATGTCTTAATCGTACTATATATTAGCAGTGGGTTGTGAACACACAGGTTACAAGTCTTGTATGGGCAGGATTTGCAACTGAGTGGATTTACGATGCCTTTGTTGTGTGATCATTTTCTATAGGCTTTATTTGTTAAACAAACTTTATGAACTCACCAACCTTTGTGTTGACACTTTTAAGCATGTTTATCTCAGGTTAGTAAGGCGATAGCAGGTGCTTGGAGCTGAGAGTCTTAGGGCATGCTTTTGGAGACTTTCGCTTTTATCGTTTACCATTCGATACACTTTAAAAACTTATGTATTATTCTACTTTGGGATCTTTTCTTTGTAAACTAAGACTTTGATCTATTCGAATGGTAACTTTTTAAAACGTCTCATTTAGAGGTCGTTTTCTATATCTTGTACTTTGTGCCCTGAAGTAGCATCCCAATGACACTATCGTTCCGCTGCGATATTTTGGGGGTGTTACATAGGTTAATACAATACTAGTCATTAGTAACTGGGCTATACTAGCATGCGATTTAATATTGAAAGCAGACGTGGATGATATGAATTGTTAAACCCCTGGTGTATTATATAATTGTGGTATATTGGATATATAACACCAGGCTAATAGACAATGCTATGTGGTTTGTTGGGTGATTTTATTGGAATAAATAGGATGACCTTTATATACTGATCTAATTAAATCATTGTAGTTGTTATATAGCTGTTGTTAGTGTAGGAGTTAAACCATTTATGTGTCTTGTCGTTTGTAATATAAAGACGCCTATTTGTGATGATAGTGCCATATTGATTTTATTGATTAGGTGACTGATCGTTCTTTTGGAAATTAAGTTGGTTTAATTTCTCGATTGGCTAAGATGAGTACAATGCTTTTCTAAAACCGAGTACAAAGACAAAACGGGCTTTTGGAAGGGGAAGCTTGGGTTTCTTGTTAACCATATTTTCTTCAAATTTATTTATTGTTGATTGATGTGTTTAAATTTGATATAATTTCGTGGTAGTTGATTTTGCCTTATATTCATGATTGATTATATAGATGCATACATGTTCATGACCCATAGGTTTGCCTAGACTTACCTACATGAACCACTATCGGGGGAGTCTAGTGGGTTTTTGACTTGTCCCACTAGGATATACTAGCTTGTCGGTTGTAAGTGTCAGGACACGGCATGATCTTTCACTTTATTATCGGGCGCCGCCTTGCTTTCTAGGGGCTTGGTGGGATTGAGTGATGTGTGACTAGAGATGAGTCACATACATGTAGCATCACTCTTGTAGTTAGCTTGTTTCACTTGCTTTCTACATTTATAGATGTATCAAGAGGTAGCAGGATTAAATCTTAACGGAATCTTATGTAGCCGAGTAGCTCCTATGGTTGCTAATTTACCGAGAGGATTTATGATCGTGAAGTTTTGGGGTATAGATGGAATCAAGGGATCGGGTCCTTTGGGTGAACTGGATAGTGGCCTTTGCATTATAATCATTGTTGCATTGAATTGTTGTGGTGACAATTGCCGTTATACTTGTTTATAATTGTTGGTTTAAATTATTATGGTTAACTCATTTAAATGTTACCGTTGGGGGTTTCTTTATTTAATAACTCGTTGTAACTCACTTAGCTTTAATTAGCTAACACTTGTTCTTGCAAAATCGTCTTTGTATTCGTGCAGGATAAATAGGAACCTTCTTGCAGGATTCTTAGGAAGTGAGGTTGGGTAGTTTTGAACGATCCACTTGGCACCCGGAATTTAGCCTACTATTTTTAATGTTTACAATATTGAACGTGGTTTTATAGATTGTTATGTAACACCCGTTTGGGTTGGATTGGTCATGTTTTGTTAGCTTAGTAAAATATGCAAACTATGGTTTTAGACTTCCGTTGTTTAACTTTTATAACGTTGACTATATAATAAAATTTTTAGAAATGGCTATTTTTCCGGAATTGGGGTGTTACAACTATGGAACTTGTTGTATATCAAGATACAATCAAGTTAACTAACAAGTAATGCAAGTGCACTAAACAAAGACTCTTAACACTTTGTATCTTCTTGATACTTTGTGTTCTTCTCTTGACTATTAGAGGAATGATGGTCATCACTTGGTTAGATGAAAGGATCACTCTTTAAAACATAATAAACTAACTAAATGATCAAAGAAGAATTTATGTGATAAGGGATTTTATCACAGAAAGTTTTGTATGTAAAGGATATCTAAAATCTGTGAAATGGACCAGTATTTAAGTATTTATAGGCAGGGAAAAATTTGCTCGTTAGAGGTACACGGTACCAGTAAACATCACACGGTATCACTAAATTTAATGGTACCGTGGTACCGTGCCAGACAAAAACGCTCCTCTTTTTGTTTTTAGTGGTAAAGGTTTATTTGCGGAAGTTTGGAGCTGATTTGGGGGGAAAATAGCTGTTATGATTTTTAAACTTATTTTTCCAATTAAAACATTTCTTTATAATTCGAAAATAATTTGTAAAATGTATTTGTGAAAAGAATATTTTGTCACATTAAAAATGTGAGGTTTGAAATACAATTCACTTCTTTGATCATTTGTCAAGTTGTAAATTTGTTTGTTCTTACCTAGAGTGATTTACGTAGAAACGGGATATTTCGATTAAAAAACTTGTTTACGTTAATTTTTACGTAAAGTGTTTTCGCATTTTGTTATCATCAAAATGTATGGATAGCGAAAGATAGAAATAACGTTTTTAGACATTATTTGCATCAACACTCACCTTTTGTGGCTTTTGAAACTTTTATACTTATATACATTTATTAGACATGATAAGCCAATATAAGCCGAAAATTTTCAAAATAAGCCATAAAAAAATGAGCTTATATAAATCTATTAGACATGATAAGCCAATAAGCCAAAAAAATTTCAAAATAAGCCACAAAAAATAAGTTTATATAATATAAGCCAAAAATCAAATAAGCCGTAAACGAGCTACATAAGCTTAAACAAAGCCAAATCAAACAAATAACAAATACAAAGTAATCTACAAAAACATTGAGGGGTCATGTGAGATTTTTATTAGTAAGAGGGAGTAAAATGTAAAATAAGCCCGAAACTGAGATTCGGAGTATAAAATCGTATTTCTTCCTTTACGACTCGTTGCTATTCATAAAATCCTCCCGAACTTTTCTTAACTGTCACCATATATTCCGCCGTTACTCCACCATTTTCACCATCATGTAAAAAAACTCATCTATATCGAATCCTTGAGTATTTAAATCTCAATCCATCACTACATGCAGGTAGGAATATGATTATGTGATATATTATGAGTTTTGACAGAGAGAGAGAGTGAAGATGGAGAAGGCTAGTACTATGGATTATATCAACAAAATGTTTCCTACAGGTTCGTTTCTCTCTTTATTTCACCTTGCTGTGTGATTTCTTGTAACGTAATGTAGACACCTTGTTGCATGAGGGCATCCACAATGGGAGGATCGATTATAGGTTTAAAACTTACAAAAAGCTTCTTCTTTTTCTTTGTTTTTTTCACGTTTACGTGGCATGAAGATTTCTAAGATCCTATACTTGTTCATATTATGCATGTGTTTCTGTGAATTTTTCAAGGTTTATATATAGTGAAAACTGTGGAAAATATGGTCAATTAATTGGTTTGAATTACAATTGATGGTCATCAAATATACTAATGGGTGTTTATAGCAAGATTAATTTGTGATCATATGTAACGACCAATTTAATTCTATGTTGATGAACCATTAGTAGGATTAAGTGTGTAATTAATCCGACTGTTTTTCCCTTCTCCTCACTTTTAAATGAGAGCTTATCTCATTTGTCTAAATACACCGAAAAAATACACAACTCATCACTCCTCTCCTTTTGTGTTACCATTCATATTTCTTGTGTCTCCGGTTCGTAATAGAGGGAAAGCACGCACGGTTTTGGTTAGTCTTGATAACCCGTTTGTGCTAACGGAGTTATCCGTTGTTGTTGTATCCTGTGAGATAGACGTTCACGATTCTCAAGCACTGTGAGAGGATGAATCTGTCTTAAGGAAACTGTGAGCTTCACAGGCCTCAACATTTTCCTTGTGTTTTTTTGTATCTCAACAATCAAAAGAATAATGGTATCGTTTTCTACACTTCACTTTCTTGTTATGATTAACATATTCTTTGTTTGTCTCTAGTAGTGATATACACGTAATATATAACAAAAACAAGTTATAATATAAAAAGGCTTATAAGATGATGATTTCACAAAGTTATAAAGTTGTAAAAAGCTAGCTTCACTATTGTGGATGTTGTAATAAGTAATTGGTATAATGCATGAGTTATATTGTTAATAACTGAATTTGACTTGTTTGTCGGTGTATGTGTTTAGAGGACATATCATAATGATCAGATACTAAGTCTAGACAAGTTATTGCATGATTGAAGGATGTAATGGAAAATTTTGATGTTTTAAATTACTTATGCTTAGACCATTATGAGATGCCGTGTTATAACAAAATGCAAACTTGTTGATGCTTGATTGAAGGACAAGATGCACATAATTTGGTGTTTTATACTTGTGTTACGTTGTTAATGAATGGATTGTTACTTTGTGTGTGTCTTCATGTATATCGAGAACATGAGATATTTTTCCACACATTGAAGACAAATGGACAAGTCACTACAACACAAGAGGGCAAACGCAACAGCCATTGCAATATGTCATCTCATATATGATTAATTTGGATAGGCCATTGCAAATCCGTTGCAAAAATTCCAAATTTTTCAATGAATCTTCAACGGATATTGAACAAATTTTTATTTTATATTTAGTTTAATATTGCGTGAGAAATCCATTGCAAATTTCTGAAAATTTTTCATGCAATGTAATACTAAAGTAATTTCTTTTTATATTAAAATTTGTAGGGAATTGGATGCAAATTTCTATAATTTTGCATCGGATTTGCAACGAATCTGCAAAGGAGATCAAATGCAATTTCTTTTATATTTTGTTTTTATTTTCCATTGCAAGTCCGTTGGAAATTTCTAATAGTTTGCAACGGATTTGAAACGGAATATAAAAGTTACTTATTTAATACTTTTACAACAGATTTGCAACGATATTTAAAATAAATTTGTTTATAGTTCTTTTAACATTTAGTTGCAAATCGTTGCAGATTTAAAAATTTTGCAACGGATTTGCAACGGTAATCAGCAATAATTTCTCTTATAGTTATATTTACGTATTCCAATGCAAACCCGCTTCAAGTTCCAAATTTTTGCGACGGAATTGCAATGGTATAATTATAAAATAGACGTAGTATAAAGAAATTAATATGATTTTTTCAACCCATTTGCTACCGGTTTTTATTCAGTTGCTAAGTAGTTGCTAATCCGTAGCAAATATGCAACTGAAATTTTTCGTTGCAACTTTCCGTTGCATTAGCCTGTTTGTGTAGTAGTGAGTTATCGTGTACTCGAAGGACATAATGCACACAAATTCATCGTATCATGCTTAAATTACATTGTTAATGACTGAATTTTACTCGTTTATTTGGATACTTGAATGCCTTGCTAAGTTGGGAGGTATAGTAAAGCACATACTTGGTAAGCACCTTAAATTTTTTATTTTCTGTTTAGTGTGTTCTTCTGTTACTTCTTTGATGAGTGGCTCTAAGTTTTTAGTGTCATCTTCTAATTGTTATCATGTTTATATATGGTCTGTATTATTTTTTCTTCTAATCAAGTTATCTGTACAGAAGCATCTTTATCAGGCGTTGAGCCGCTGATGCAGAAGATACATAGTGAGATCCGTGTCGTGGATGCTGAAATTCTGGCAGCTGTCCGTCAACAGGTTAATTGACATCTCTTGTTGCTCCTCCTTTTTAATATCAACATAAATTACAGTTTGAATGTAAGATAGTTACACCCTCAAGTGTCAGTTTATTATTTTTTTTTACATTGATCATCATTTTATGCAATTATGTTTAACTTATCGTTACCATTCACGTAGTTATGTGTCCGGGAACCTAAGTAATGTGATTGCTGATTTATTTCATATCCAGAGTAATTCAGGAACCAAAGCAAAGCAGGATCTTGCCGCAGCTACACGTGCTGTGGAGGTTCGTCAGCATTTGTTGGAAATTAAAAATTTGTGTTTATTGCCACTTTCAAGTTTCAATGACATTGTTTCCATGAGTTATGCACTCAGTTTTTTGTGTTACTTTGGTTTCTGTTGTAGGAACTCATGTATAAGGTCAGAGAAATTAAGACCAAAGCCGAGCAAAGTGAAACAATGGTTCAAGAAATATGTCGTGACATCAAGAAGCTAGATTCTGCAAAGAAGCACATAACAACCACCATCACGGCTCTTCACCGTTTAACTATGCTAGGTTGGATTCTCATTATGAAGACTATAAATTCATAGATTTAGTTGACAAGTAAAACACTGAGACATGGGCACATGGCTTCAAAACAATATTATAAATGTCGACATTCTAACACTCATACTTAAGTAGCCTACATTATTGTGACAGTCTCCGCCATTGAGCAACTTCAAGTTATGGCTTCAAAACGACAATATAAAGAGGCTGCTGCACAACTGGAGGTATGTAAGCTGGTCATGAGTCGGTTCCCGTTGAAAAAAATACATAAATTTTGGAAGGATTTAAAGTTTTCCACTAGTCCCTGTGGTATATTCTTGACCACTAAATAACAGTACTCATATCTATGGTATATTGTTGACCACTAAATAACAGTACTCATATCTATGTTATGGAGGTTTACAAGAAATAAATCATATGGTTAGCATTGCTATTTTATTGATAACTTCCGCAAATGCTCTCTAATGGGATAAATACTTAAAGTTTTGCTCAAGTACCGCCATAAACTGTAATCAAGTAGTATGTTGTTTAAACTTTGTGGAGCTATCAATGTTAATATAGTGTCAAAATGCTATAAATTGAGCTCTTTAAAGTTATCCAAAGTGACAACTGTCAAGTGGATACAGACATTCTTCACCGTTTGGAATGACATGCACTGTATATCATTACAAATACTGTTTTGATGGACAAGCTTTTTTGATGGACAAGCTTTTAATTACTCATGTTCATACTGTTTCTAAATGCATAACTTTGAAGTGGTTGGAAAAAAGTAATTGTTTCTAAAAGTATTTGTTTCTAAAACAGTATGAATAATGATGTAACATAAATACAATTTTGATGGACAAGCTTTTGATTACTCATGTTCAAAGTTTGAAATTGCTATCTTCCTCCTGTTGTAGAAAACATTCCCGTGAGGCCGTAAGAAAGTGGTTATAGTGTCTTATTCATAGGATTTTATGTGTTTTAGGCTGTCAACCAGTTATGCAGTCACTTTGACGCCTACAGAGATATTCCGAAGATCTCCGAGCTAAGAGACAAGTTCAAGAACATCAAACAAGTTCTCAAGTCTCACATGTTCTCTGATTTCTCCAGGTCTGTGACTTAAAATATTCGTGTATGTTACTAGTATCCAGATACATATTATTCTGTATGTGTTCATTTGTTGTTGCCTCCCCCTCATGCCTGATCATGCTGGCTATTCCTTGTTAATAGTTGTTAAGAGTGTTTTTGGAAACCAAACATCTGGACATTCTGACCATAAAAATCTGTTAGTTTTGGCCATTACCATAAATCTCCCTTTGCAATTTCATTACCTAAGCTTTAGTCAATCACCATCCGCATTTTAGTTTTTACATCATTATTCATACTGTTTTAGAAACAAATACTTTTTTCCAACCACTTCAAAGCTATGCATTTCATGGTAAGTTGCTTCTATAAACTTATATGTACCATGGAAAGTTTAATATTCCTCATATCTTTTATCCCAGCTTGGGTACAGGAAAAGAGGCAGGGGAAAGTAATTTGCTGCAGCAATTATCGGATGCTTGCTTGGTTGTTGATGCACTGGAGCCATCAGTGAGGGAAGAACTGGTGAAGAACTTCTGCAACAGAGAGCTTATTTCTTATGAACAGATTTTCGAAGGAGCGGGTTTGTTCTTATAACTATTCCCTAGTGGTACTTCAACCTCAATTTGATATCCTTGTTACTGAACACGTATTGCATTTAATCAGAGCTAGCGAAGTTAGATAAAACTGAGCGGAGATATGCTTGGGTCAAACGCCGATTACGAACAAATGAGGACATATGGAAAACTTTTCCTGCTTCATGGCATGTTGATTACCTTTTGTGTATTCAGTTCTGCAAATTGACAAGGTTTGTTATGTTCTCAGAGCATAACTGTTTTCTACTAGTTAAATTCGTCCACCATTGCTCATGTATTTTCTTCTATATAAGATGATGTACCAGACTTTTTGAGCTCATTGACAAGTTTTATTGATTTTAGGAAACAACTTAAGGAGATCCTTGAAAACTTGAAAGAGAATTCAGATGTTGGCACACTACTACTGGTAAATGCAGAAGTCATTTCACCTGTTTGTGTTTGATCAGTCCAGTTTCTTATTTCTTATCAAGGCATCTGATCCTGAAACATATGTGCAGGCCTTGCAACGGACGATAGAATTTGAGGAAGAGTTAGCCGAGAAATTTGGTGGTAGTGGTAGTACTAAAAGCATTACAAGCGACATTGAGGATGTAGATAAAGGGGAAAACAGTAATCAGATTGTGATGGATATTAAAAAGAAGTATGAGAGAAAACTTGCTGCGCATCAAGGAAAACAGGATAATGTATGTGACACTAACTGCTTTGTATTATTACACTTTGTAGTGCCATTTTCAATTTTGCAGCTTCTGTTTCTGATTCAAGACACATTTTACATCTCTGATGTCAGGATAAAGATGTTAATAAAGATATGGCTGTACCTGGAGCAGGGGTACGTTTTTGACTTTTTAAAGTGGTTTTCTTATGATTGAATGTGATTTCCAACTTACAGAAAAGAAAAAGAGTTGCCTAGTTCTATACACAGTTTCTCTTATCAATTAAGTATTGGACAATCGAATGCTTTCTTACATGAGATTAGGCAATAGGCACATGATGTGGAGTTAGAATAAGATATTTAGAATATGAATAACTTGATAAACTTGTAAGATCTTTCCTAATGGCGATGCACCGCTTCATTATTATGTTCACGGTTATTTTAGGTATCGATTTATCTCCCAGCCAAGTTTATGTTAAGTAGCTCATCTTGGTAGTACTGGTATCTACTGTATCTGATGAAATATACAGTTTTTCGAGTAAAAACTTGAGGCTTTGAAGAGTAAACTATGATATATATGGTGCCACATTATGGAAACAATTGTAGTTTCTAGGTTGTGTGTATCGATGGGGGCTGACATATATTTCTCATTCCTTCACCTTTATAAAGCATTCTATTAGTTTCTTGAAGAGTTGATGTCATTTACGAATAGTCATATGTCCTTCACTCCTCCTTCCCACCACTCATTATGGTCCTTTTATCAGTATATCAGGAAAAGTTGCCGTCTGTCTACCATGAGAACATAAGATCTGTTCTGTGTCAAAATTTTGGCATAGTTCCAACGTGTTAAGTTATTAGTATAGTCTTCGTCTATGTCTTGTTTCTTGTTTTATACTTAAATATGTTTATAAGTCCTACTGTTTCCCATGCTTACTACAGTTCAATTTCCGTGGCATTATATCATCTTGCTTTGAACCACACTTGATTGTATACGTGGAACTAGAAGAAAGAACACTAATGGAGCATTTGGAGAAGCTTGTTCAGGTATTTCCAGTCTCTTTTCAGTTGGGATCCTTTGGTCTTTTGACTTTACTTTCTGACATTTTTGCAATAATTACAGGAAGAGAGGTGGGACATGGATGATGGAAGTCAGACTAATATTCTATCCAGTAGCATGCAGGTAAAGAAAAAGTCGCATGCTAAAGAAAAAGTATTAGACATGCTGATAAGCAAAAATAATTTCCCGGGGGCTGTATTATTTTCTAAGAGTATTGTATAATTAGATAATTCTATCTTTTTCTATCAGTTTTCAACTGAATTCCGGTTATGCTTTTTTATTATTTTTCACTGTATGAAGAAACATAACTTTCCCGCCTCTTACACTGACATAGTGAGATTAACTAAACAAATTATTCTATGTCATTGCATTCAACTAACGGATAAAAAACTGTTTCTCAAGTTAATTAAGTATTCAGCCAAACTAGAAATCTGCTTGTTATTATGTATTTCTGCTGAATTGCTAATGTTTTAATAATCTCTTGCTCAAGGTCTTTCTAATTATCAGAAGGAGCTTGAAAAGATGTTGTGCTTTGACAAAGAACCAGACACTCCTAAACTTATTCAAGGTATGTGTTGATTTATTATTTAATTTTAATGTCATTGTCAAATAATGTCTTCTACGGCATTTCTGTGAGCTGCTATTAACGCGACTATAACTTACAAAAACTTTATTAATGGCAAAGTTGACAAGTTATATACATTATATGCCTCATATATCTCCTCCAATTTTTCACAACTAGTCCATGGGGTTTGAACCCACCGCCACACAAGAGTATAACCAAATTTAGAGAATACTAATATGGAAGTTGTTGGTGATTTTGCATTACCAATATGATTTAAGTGTAATGGATTAACTTAGTTAACCAATGTGTAATCATGATAAATGTTCAACAAGTCGGGGTTGTGCGGAGTGCACATTTGTATGACGTTATTATGATTATCATTCGTGGGCAAAACCCCGAATCACGGGGGTCCGGGGCAGCGCCCCCGGTACCCCTGGCAGGGTCCAAGGGGCAGCGCCCCTAACAGCTGGAAAAATTTTTGGTAGTGGGGTTCCAGGGTCCAAGGGGCGGCAACCCCTGGCGTGACGCCCCTGGCTGGTAGTTAAATAACACGCTTAAAGTAAAATTCCCGGTATTTTGGACCTCAATTTTGTCCTTTGATTTAACTAATTCAGTAGTTAAGTAACTGCTATCAGTTTTTGGTCATATTTCCATTCTGTTTCTCTGGTTCTTTTTTTCCATAACAGCAAAACATATTCTCGTTTCTAAATCTGAGTTTTATCCGATTTGTGATTTCGATAGAACCATCGAAATACTTCGATCTGAAAGTGTTTACACGACTATCCTAATAATTCTATCAGAAGTTACACGAGGAACAAAGATAAACTATACTTTAGATGTGTACATCCTCTATGCATCTCTTGACATAGAAGAAGATTGAGTTAAAGAATAGAATTTAGTGATAATAGTTAAAAAAAAAATATATCCAACTTACCACCTTTTACTTTTGTATAGGCTCAAATTATAATGTTGAGTAAATTTCAAAACTTGTCCTTTAGTTTTGCTAAATTGCTGCCTTTTCGAAAGTGCGGAAACATACCCTTTGGCCGAAGGGAAAGAATACAAGAGTATTATAGTCTTTTTCAGTTTAGCCAAGGACAAAATTTGTAACCAAAGTTCCCCACATGGGCAGTCGGTGCGTGCACTCTTGAAAAAATGGGGATTTTGCAATTTTGTCGAGCCCACGTGGATGATTTTTGCATTTTACTCTTTAAATTCCTATTATATTGATCATAGTGTCTAACAATGTTCTGAAAGGCTCAAGGCGCACTAAGGCACAAAGGGGGTCAAAGAGCCTCGAGTCGAGGCGCAAACCAAGGCGCGGGATTCATAAATATGAGGCGCACTATATATTTAGGTTTTTTTATAACATATGTGACAACTTATGCAGCTTAAATAACACAATAATATCAATATTCAATGCATAATGCCACTTAATAGTTATTACATCTAACAAAAGTTGCATTTAAACCCAAAATATTAAGCATGCAACATATGAAAATCCATGAACTACCCTAAATTCCTGAATATACATTATAGTATATGAGTTTATGACTTATAAAATTTAACAAATTACCATGTATCAAACTATCAACTATCAACAACAAAAAAACTATGTTTGTTTGGTAACACTTAACACTAAAGAAACAACATTTGTATATGTTAATAAGCTAGTATTCTTAGACATTAGATTACAAAAAAACATAGTTCTTTGTTGATTGTGTGTTTTAGTTATTTTCTAAAATATTATGGTTATTAGATACTTTGTAACTTAAAGGGCCAAATGTATATAACATGTAAGCCCAAAATTTATCTTACTATTAAAAAGAAAAAGGCCAAAACCCCATTACATCTTCTAGGCGCACAAATCCCCAAGGCGCTAAAGCGCAAAAATCCCCAAGGCGCTGCGATTTTTACGGGATTCATGCATGTCGTGAGCCTCGATCTAAAAAAATCCCAAAGGCTGGAGCCTCGTGGGATTTAGGGAGTAGGCGCGCCTTAGGCGCGATTTTTAAAACATTGGTGTCTAATTATTACTATTGTAGCATATGTATGATGTGGCATCAGTTAATCTGTTAAGTGTGTCAGATTCTTAGTTTTACCCTCCTCATTAAAAATAAATAAATAAAATAAATAAATAAATGAAACTAACCAATACCCATATACCTCCTCCACCTTTAACACCCATATCCCTCCTCCACCAGCACCAATCTTCATATTTTATACACAAATACATATCAATGATGTAATGTAACACCCCTATAAGTATTCACTTTCCCCCGCCCTCGATACAATTTAGAGAAAAAAAAAAGTAACTCTAATCCTTACCCTAAACCTAATGGGTACGGCCCATAGGGCCGGCCTAACTACATTAGTTCCAAAATGTTCCCAGAAGCTAAGGATGGGTAATCATCATAAAGCTTGAATCTTAACTTTGAATGTTGAAAGCCACCATCTTCTTTTGTTTGGTCTTCATTTGCTTTTCTCTTCTTTTGTCTCTTTTGTTTGCACGGAGGGATTTGTATTCTGCTTGACGCCTTCCTTTTTTTGTGGACGTTTTTTTGTAAGGCCAAGGCTTATGTTTTGCCCTATAGATAGGAGCGTCAATTTGGCGATCAACATGATCTCCTGTAGATTTAAGAGTATTGTTGACAAAGCAGATGTAGACGACAACTTTAGTTGTTTATAGCTACATTAACATTCTTGTTGCTTGTTATAATGGCTAGGGGTTTTATGTGGGCTAGGGTTATGAGTTGGATTTTTTTTTAAGTAACAATAAATCGAAAGTAAATAAATAAACTGGATCCTTCCGAATCTTCGACAAGTATCCGATGACCGGAGGATAACAATTTCTGATGGGTTGTACCTAAAGCTCTCATACCATATAAAACCTAAAATGATACTCCATTGTTTTTAATTGTATTGTACCTGTATATGAATACATAGTAAACACCTTTATTCATAATAATGAGCTACCTTTGATAATAAACAACTTTAATGCTAACCCTACTAAACCTAATGGGTACAACCAATAGGGCCAACCCAACTATATTAGGTCTAATAATCTCTAAAAATAATCAATCACCGTTACGCGACATTTTGATGTCCCACAGTTGCATGTTAGCGTCTTCACGATGCCATTCGCGTCTACAACACTATTAAGGGTATACTTTTTAATCATAAGTAAGTCAGTCTTGATTCAAACAAACAAATAACAAATTCCTCTTTGTTAGCAACAATCAAAATCTTAAAACCTTTCCTAATAAGTATCAACATTAAAAGAACAAAGATTCACTTGCTTTAGCGGGTATTTGGTCAGCTACAACCAAAACTACGCAGACAAGTTTTAGATTATGGTGTGAGCTTACAACTCACTGAACAAATAGGTTTGGATCACACATGTGGTTAATAAATCAAACACCCCTAAATTTTTAAAACTCAAATTTTAAAATTATGACTCGTTAGCCGTTGAAAACTTCACCGGAACATGGTTCTAGTTGTGAAAATTAGGAGTGTTTGATTTATTAACTAAAGTTGTGACCCAAAGCCATTTGTTTAGTGCGTTATAAGCTCACACCATGATCTAAAACTTTCCTCGATAGTTCTGGTTAGAGCCAACAACATACCCCAAAGCACAGGAATCTTCTTTCAATGTTGATGTTGATATTTGTTGGGTAATGTTTTATAAAATGGGGTTGGTGCTAACGAGAGAAATTTGTTGTTTGTTTGAATAGTGTTGTAGACGAGCATTCAACGTCTTCATGATACCATTCGCGTCTACAACACTATTAAGGGTATACCTGTATTCAGTTCATGATTCAAAGAAACAAACCACAAATTTCTCTCATTAGGAGCAGTCTAGATCTCACAATTATCAACATTGAAAGAACGAAGACTCACATGCTTTGGGGGTATGTTGTAAGCTGCAACTAAGGCTATGAAGGAAGTTTTAGATCATGGTGTGAGCTAACAACGCATTGAATAAATAGGTTTGGGAAACCTATTTGTTTAGTGCGTTGTAAGCTCACACCGTGATCTAAAACTTTCTCGGATAGTTGTAGCTGACAACATACCAAAAGCATGGGAATCTTCTTTCAATGTTGATATTTATTGGGAAAGGTTTTAAGATTTGGGTTGCTACTAATGAGAGAAATTTGTTGTTTTTTTGTTTGAATAAGGAATCGACTTATGATTACGGGTATACCCTTAATAGTGTTGTAGACAAGCATGTCAGCGTCTCAGCGTGAGACGCTGACATGCTTGTCTACAACACTATTAAGGGTATACCCGTAATCATAAGTCAGTTCCTCATTCAAACAAAAAAACAAACAACAAATTTCTCTCGTTAGGGGAGTCCAGATCTTAAACTTTCCCAACAAATAAAACATTGAAAGAACCAAGATTCACCTGCTTTGGGGTTATGTTATAGCTCTGCTACCAAAACTATGCAGGCAAGTTTTAGATCATGGTGTGAGCTTACAGCGCACTGAACATATAGGTTCGGATCACAAATGTGGTTACTAAATAAAAAAACCCCTAATTTTCAAAACCCAAAATTTCAAAATTATGACCCATTTGTTGCTGAAAACTTCACCGGTTGGGGTTTTGAAAATTAGGGGTGTTTGATTTATTAACTAAAGTTGTGATCCAAACCGCTGTAAGCTCACACCATGATCTAAAACTTTCCTGGATAGTTCTTGTTATAGCTGACAACATACCTCAAAGCACAGGAATCTTCTTTCAATGTTGATATTTGTTGGAAAAGGTTTTAAGATTTAGGTTGCCGCTAACGAGAGCAATTTGTTGTTATTTTGTTTGAATGAGGAACCGACTTATGATTACAGGTGTACCCTTAATAGTGTTGTAGACGAGAATGACATCGTGAAGACGCTGACATGAAACTTTGGGACATCAATATGTCGCAACACATTGAACTAGCCTCCTCTCATCTTAGCTTAGAAATATAAAAATTGCTGCCTGTAGAATATGGGTGTTAAGTTTAGACATTGTTTTTAGAGATAAACTTTTTCGTTGGTGAATAGATATCGGTTGCACATAGTTTTAGTTAAAACATTAAGTGTCTCTCTCTCAGTCTCTCTCTCTCCCCCTCTCTCTCTCTCCCCCTCTCTCTCTCTCCCTCTCTCTCTCCCTCTCTCAATCCCTCTCTCCCTCTCTCTCAGTCTCTCCCTCTCTCCCCTTCTCTCTCTCTCTCTCTCTCTCTCTCTCTCTCTCTCTCTCTCTCTCTCTCTCTCCAAGGGTCGAAATGCCAAATTATTGTGACAACAGAACAAATGCAAGCAGAAAGAAGGTTACAAAAGTACAAAAAAACTAAGGACATAATAAGTCTAAATCATACTGACTATCAAACTAGAATACAAATCAAATCTAAATGGTAGATAACTCTAAAGTCTAATCTAAATGCAAATGGGATCTATCGTCAAGTGGTCCACTAAGAGCTTCTATGCACACTTCACTCAATCCCCAGCTTTCAACCTAAAACCTTCCGTGGGAAAATAAATGTGGCTGAGCTTAAAAAGCCATATAAACAATAACTGATAATAAGATAATCAAAACGAATACGGATCAAATAGGCTTGGGTAACAAATGTGGTTAATGAATCAACACCCCTAAATTTTTGAAATCCAATAATATTCAAAATTATGACTCGTTAGCTGCTAAAAACTTCACTGGAACATGGTTCTGGTTGTGAAAATTGAGGTTTTGAAAATTTAGGGGTTTGATTTATTAACTATAGTTGTGACCCAAACCTATTTGTTTAGTGCGTTGTAAGCTCACATCGTGATCTAAAACTTTCCCGGATAGTTGTAGCTGACAACATACCGAAAGCATGGGAATCTTCTTTCAATGTTGATATTTGTTGGGAAAGGTTTTAAGATTTGGGTTGCTACTAATGAGAGAAAAATTTGTTGTTTTTTTGTTTGAATAAGGAATCGACTTATGATTACGGGTATACCCTTAATAGTGTTGTAGACAAGCATGTCAGCGTCTCAGTGTGAAGACGCTGACATGCTTGTCTACAACACTATTAAGGGTATACCCGTAATCATAAGTCAGTTCCTGATTCAAACAAAAAAACAAATAGCAAATTTCTCTCGTTTGGGGAGTCTAGATCTTAAACTTTCCCAACAAATAAAACATTGAAAAAACCAAGATTCACCTTCTTTGGGGTTATGTTATAGCTCTGCTACTTACAGCGCACTGAACATATAGGTTTGGGTCACAAATGTGGTTACTAAATAAAACACCCCTAAATTTTCAAAATCCAAAATTTCAAAATTATGACCCATTTGCTGCTGAAAACTTCACCGGAATATGAATCTAGTTGTGAAAGTTGGGGTTTTGAAAATTAGGGGTGTTTGAGTTATTAACTAAAGTTGTGATCCAAACCGTTGTAAGCTCACACCATGATCTAAAACTTTCCTGGATAGTTCTTGTTATAGCTGACAACATACCTCAATGCAGAGGAATCTTCTTTCAATGTTGATATTTTTTGGAAATGGTTTTAAGATTTAGGTTGCCGCTAACGAGAGCAATTTGTTATTATTTTGTTTGAATGAGGAACCGACTTATGATTACGGGTGTAACGTTAATAGTGTTGTAGACTAGAATGACATCGTGAAGACGCTAACATGCAACTGTGGGACATCAATATGTCGCAACACATTGAACTAGCCTCCTCTCATCTTAGCTGAGAAATATAAAAATTACTGCCAGTAGAATATGGGTGTTTAAGTTTAGACATTGTTTTTGGAGATAAACTTTTTCGTTGGTGAATAGATATCGGTTGCACATAGTTTTAGTTAAAACACTAAGTCTCTCTCTCTCTCTCTCTCTCTCTCTCTCTCTCTCTCTCTCTCTCTCTCTCTCTCTCTCTCCCCCTCCCCAAGGGTCGAAATGCCACATTATTGTGTCAACAGAACAAACGCAAGCAGAAGAAGGTTACAAAAGTACAAAAAAACTAAGGACATCAAAACGAATACGGATCAAATATGTCAGATCAAAGAAAGAGAAGAGCCTACTGAGAAGATGTCAAATGAAACAGAATACAAAACCAATATGAATCAGATACAGAATCCTAGTGCATAACCAATATCAATCAATATAGGATCGGAGTGCATTGAGGAAATATTAGAAGGTATATCATAAGTGTATCAAAGGTGTAAAAGTTGTCAGAAATCTAGCACGGGCCCAAAAACATCATAACATCATAATCAATCTTCACAAGTAACATAAGTAACATAATGGAGTAGCTAGCTCCCAGAGTTGTGGTGACGTGTATAGCACACAGCATCAATCCACCAGAATATATAATAACATAACAAATCAGATCTAGGATGCATCCATACGCCCCTGCAGAAATCATAGTGGCCAAACATATATCCTTGAGCTCATAAACATATAACAGAAAAGAGACGGGATGGAACATCACTAAATATGTAACACCCCCAAAATTTGGTACAGCGGAAGACTCAACAAGCTTTCGGGGTGCTACGGGGATTGGTATCAAACACAAGACAATATAGAACGAGATAAAGTAAACATAGTAAAGTACAACCACACGAGGTTTTAAAGTTTACATTATCCCAAAATCATTCAGAGTCAGGCCCAAAAGAAAATAAATATAGGTCCACAATAGTTATCAGAGTTTTAGAAATATAGATCCATAACCGGTGCCAAATGCCAAGCCTCCAATCCCAAGCATCCGCATAGCATCACTTAATTACCTGAGAAAACGTGCTAAAAGTCAGCTTTCGCTGGTGAGATCATAGGTTTAGATTCTTAATTCAATATAGTGGACATGTACGCAAAACGCTTGCTAGCTAGACTAGGGCTCAATCATCCAACAAAATAATCCAACCAAAACAATCCAACCAAAATAATCCAACCAAATCAATCCCACCAAAATAATCCAACCAAATCAACTCATCCCTATAGGTGCACGCTATAGCTCAAATCAATCCAATCAATAGCTTACCTAGCTCAAGTCTAGGCCTCGCTCTATAATCAATCAAATAGCTTACCTAGATCTAGTCTAGGCCTCGCTCAATATGTATGCGTAAGGATACGACATACCCAACATTCGTAAGGATACGACATGTTCAACTTACCTAGATCTAGTCTAGGCCTCGTTGTTTAGCTTACCTAGCTCTAGGCTAGGCCTCGCTCTATAAACAATCAAATAGCTTACCTAGATCTAGTCTAGGCCTCGCTCAATATGTATGCGTAAGGATACGACATACCCAACATTCGTAAGGATACGACATGTTCAACTTACCTAGATCTAGTCTAGGCCTCGTTGTTTAGCTTACCTAGCTCTAGGCTAGGCCTCGCTCTATAAACAATCCAATAGCTTACCTAGTTCGGGGACTAGGCCTCGCTCAACAACCAAATCAATAGCTTACCTAGCTCAGGTCTAGGCCTCGCTCAATAACCGAATCAATAGCTTACCTAGATCTAGTCTAGGCCTCGCTCTACCTAGTTCTATAAGCATAGCAAGTTTTGAGATCAAAAAGCGATAATAGTCCACATAAAACATTTGCACGTTTCTCACCCCAAGTATTGAAAACAAAGTTCAAGAGTAAAAAGTGGGGCTATGACTCACCTCAAGTCCAGAAAATAACAAGACGAGGTAGGTAGAAATAAGATGTATGATAACTCACGAAACAGCAACTACGGACTTGGCACGACCTAACAATATTAACTCTTTCAGAAATCATTTCCTCAAATATATAATATTCCCAAACCCGGACGAGAATCCGTTTTATTTCCGAAAATCCATTTCGTATTAGTTTGGTGTATTTGCGTTTGGTATCCATACGGGTGGTGGGTCGACTCAAAACAAACCAACAAGATCACACGTAGAAGATATAATAAACTATAGATCTAATATTAGCCCAATATATCATTTAAATAAATCGCCAAAGTTTACCAAATCCGTCGATTTGATAATCCTCATATTTATTTACGTAATATACCGTTCCAAGATTACACCCAACCTAAAGCACATATAAAGCACATAGCACATAATTACTATATAGTATATATCGTAGTTTAATAAATTCCTCGTATATATCGTCAAATTGGCCAGATTTCCCGATATATACACTCGCAATCTATTACACTTTACATATACTATAACCTGTGGGCGTCGTAGGATACGATGCCCACTAATATATTCGTTTCATATAACCAAACAACCCGGCTCAACCTTACGGTTGAGTGGTTATTTACTTATAGTAAATGTCTATATTAGTCGTCATATATCCGAGACAACACGAATGTCGCAAAGAATAACTTACCTGGACCCGAGTGACAACAATTTCGCCTAACTCAATAAATTTATTCGTTATATATATCCGAAATGACTTTTTATTAAACGTTTCATAATTGTCGGGAGTTTCCCGTTTATAACACAATTTTTATAATAATAATACGTTTAATAATAATATTACGCCACTTTCGTAGCCTAATATATATCTAATCGTATTATTTATAATACGACTCGTGATTATTATTATTATTAATATACGCGTTTATATAGTTATATATACGTTATTCACGTATATACTTTCGTATAAACGTTCATATTATTAATAATTATTATTACGAGTTTTATTATTCTCGTTCAAGTTTAATAATTATTGAGTTATACGAAATGGTCATATGTCCGAGTCATGACTCTCGGCTCATTGTCCAAGTCCAATAATAAACCAAAGTCATAAATAATAATCTCCGTCCAATCACAATCTCAACCACGGGCTACAACAATAAGGTCCGACTACGGTACCCGACTAACCTATCTCCGTCATCTAACGACCGTCTCATAACCGGTCCCCAATCACTTACCAATCGACAACAACTTCACAATATCAAAACCATAACCAATATCCAATTCGACCCAAAGCATACGGCCGAGAAAATAATACCACAACAACAATCTTAACCAAAAACAATCATAAGAAATAATAATATAACAAATAGTTCACAATTAGCACAAAAATAACATCAACCAAGTAAGTGTTCGGGTCGGTTTACCAAGCCGAACCCGAGGCTATACGACTCAATTGAGTCTCGGTCACATCACAAGCTGCCATGGCTCGAAGAGCAAACCAAGGGTCACCAAAATATAAGCTCCCAAAGAGCACACCCGACTGCCAAATCGACCACGAAGGTCTTGGCATCATTTAACCAAACTCGGCATTAAGCCGCGACTCCAATGAGTCGGAACAACAATCCAACGCAACAACATATGAAACCACAACCTCAAGATCAAGAAGATAAGCAGATCGAGCCCATACGCTCGGATCAAAAACTATGCCGTGAGTCTTAGACTCACGGTTCGAATTAACCCATCGAGCAAACCAACCCGGATACCAAACTATTAAGAAAAACGTTTTTCCAATCAACAACCCATCAAGTATTACACGTTTTTAATTAAAAACCCATTCGGATGTCATCATGTCGTGACTCTAGGTCACGATTTTTATCAAGAATACGAGTGAAAACTCGTCTCACCTTCGATCTAGAGCTCAAAACCGTGATAACCCTTCAAAATACGCGATTGGTGGTGAACTTGGTGGTGATTCGAAATGAAATAAAGGGGTTATAGGCGCGTGTTGTTGTAGATCTAAGAGTAGGGATGATGGGGGATCGATTGGTGATGGTGGTGTAGAGTGGTGACCGGCGGTGGCTGTGGTGGTGGCCGGATATTAAAGGGGCGGCTAGGGTTTGTCAAAGAGAGGCAAAGAGAGAGAGATGAGTGAATGGTTGTGTTGTGTGTGAACCAATATAACCACAAGGACCGGATCTTGTAGTTTTACTCTTATTATTAATAATAATAATAATAATAATAATAATAATAATAATAATAATAATAGTAATAATAATAATATTATTACGGTTGAGCGGGTAATGTGGGTAGATGTAAAAACACGTGGCCCGAACCCGAACTCATTTTAAAATGTCCATATCACACGAGAACCTCTCGTAATTAATTAAAATATATAACGGACTCGTTAAGACGAATCATAAAACTATGTTAGGTAATCCTAGTGCCAAAGTCAACGTAGTACCAAGTGAGAATTCAAATATACATCACCGATCACATAATCAAAAATGAATTATGAACATAATTCACGAATTCCATAACGTCATTAAATAAAATATCCATAAAATAGGTCTTACAAGTTCGTCGTGAAATGAAAATTTCAAATAAAAATTATGAACGAACTTAAGTTGAAATGCGGGTTTTTAAAAATAGCTCCCTAAACTGCCAGTTGTCACATCCTCCCCGTCTCAGAAGGAAACCCGTCCCGGGTTTCACTCGGAAAAATTCATCTACGAAGTGAAAAGCTTCGGATATCTCTTCCTGAACTCGTCCTCACGTTCCCACGTAAACTCTGGTCCATGTCGGGAATTCCAACGAACCTTGACGAGCGGAATGCGACTCCTCTTGAGTCGTTTAACTTCACGATCTAAAATCTCGATCGGCTCCTCCACGAAATTCAATTTCTCATCAACACGAATATCCCTCATTGGAATGACGGGCATTTCATCAGAAAGACATTTCTTCAAATTACTCACGTGAAACACGTCATGAACTTTGCTTAGTTCAGACGGTAATTCCAACCTATAAGCCACGGGCCCAATTCTTTCTAAGATCAAGAATGGTCCAATGTAGCGCGGGTTGAGTTTACCACGTTTCCCGAAACGTATTATACCTTTCCAAGGCGAGACTTTCAGCATCACTTTGTCTCCAACCTGGAACTCTAAAGGTTTACGTCTCTGATCGGCGTAGCTCTTCTGCCTATCTCTGGCGGCTTGCAACCGATCACGAATCTGAGTTACTTTCTCGGTAGTTTCCAAAATAAGCTCAGGGCCTGTAAGTTGACTATCTCCAACTTCTGCCCAACCAATAGGCGAACGACACTTTCTGCCATACAAAGCTTCGAAGGGTGCAGCCTTAAGACTTGTATGGTAGCTATTATTATAGGAGAATTCCGCAAGGGGTAAATACTTCTCCCAGCCTTTACCAAAGTCTATGATGCATGCACGAAGCATATCCTCTAACGTCTGAATGGTCCTCTCACTTTAACCATCGGTTTGGGGATGATATGCAGTACTCATATCAAGCCTCGTCCCCAAAGCCGTTTGAAGTGATCGCCACAAAACTGACGTAAAACGACTATCACGATCCGAAATAATAGATATCGGGACTCCATGACGCGAAATAATTTCCTTCACATATAACCTTGCAAGCTTATCCACACTATCATCTTCACTAATAGCTAAGAAATGAGCAGACTTGGTCAGACGATCCACAATTACCCAGATAGCGTCACAACCGCTAGCCGTCCTCGGTAATTTGGTAATGAAGTCCATAGTAATCCGCTCCCATTTCCAAACTGGAAGTTCTGGTTGCGTTAGTAGTCCTGACGGTCTCTGGTGTTCAGCCTTAACCTTGGCGCATGTCAAGCACTTACTAACATACGATGCTATACCTGCCTTCATATTTGGCCACCAATAGAACTTCTTAAGATCCTGGTACATTTTGTCCGACCCAGGATGAATGGAGTATCTTGACTTATGCGACTCATGCATAATCAACTCTCGAATTCCTCCATACAATGGTACTCAACTTCGCTCTCCAAAACATAATATTCCATCAGAACGCTTAATAAATCCCTTCTCATTTTCTGCCATCCCAAATATATTCTCAGCAGACCGATTCTCTGCTTTCAACGCTTCCGTTTGAGCTTCTAATATTTGAGATGGTAATGGCGATACGATAGTCATTCCTAATGACCTCACTCGTAATGGTGGCATTCTCTCCTTTCGACTAAGAGTATCAGCAACAACGTTTGCTTTACCCGGATGGTAGCGAATTTCACAATCATAATCGCTTAGCAACTCAATCCAACGTCGCTGCCTCATGTTAAGCTCTTTTTGGTTCAAAATGTGTTGCAGACTTTTGTGATCAGTAAACACTACACACTTGGTTCCATACAAGTAATGTCTCCATATCCTCAAAGCAAAAACCACAGCACCTAACTCCAAATCATGGGTGGTGTAGTTCTTCTCATGCTTCTTGAGCTGTCGGGAAGCATAAGCTATCACTTTCTCTCGTTGCATTAACACAGCTCCTAAACCTTTATGTGAAGCGTCACAATAGACGACGAAATCCTCGTTACCTTCGGGTAACGCCAAGATAGGAGCACTACACAACATCTCCTTAAGTAACTGAAATGCTTCCTCTTCCTTATCTCCCCATTCATACTTAACACTCTTTTGAGTCAATTTGGTCAACGGTTTTGCTATCTTCGAAAATCCCTCAATGAATCTTCGGTAATAACCGGCTAATCCCAAAAATTGACGAACTTCTGTTGGGGTCGTAGGTGCAGCCCAATCCTTAATCGCTTCAATCTTAGCAGGGTCCACATGAACTCTTTGTCTATCAATCATACGACCTAGAAATTGTACCGTCGGAATCCCAAAATTCACATTTCGAAAACTTGGCATACAGTTTCTCCTTCCTGAGCAATCCTAAGATAAGTCTTAGATGCTCCTCATGCTCCTTCTCACTCTTCGAATATATCAGAATGTCATCGATAAACACAATCACGAACTTATCTAAGTAAGGCTTACACACCCGATTCATGAGATCCATGAATACCGCCGGTGCGTTACTCAACCCAAACGGCATCACCTGAAACTCGTAATGCCCGTAACGGGTTCTGAAAGCCGTTTTCGGAATATCTTCCTCGCGCACTCGAAGCTGATGATATCCCGATCTCAAATCGATCTTCGAATACACGCTCGATCCTTGAAGTTGATCGAACAAATCGTCGATCCTAGGTAACGGGTATCTATTCTTCACCGTTAACTTGTTCAACTCCCGATAATCAATACACATACGAAACGATCCATCCTTCTTTTTCACAAATAAGATCGGGGCTCCCCAAGGCGAAGAACTTGGTCTTATGAATCCCTTTTCGGCTAACTCCGCTAATTGTTTCGACAACTCTTCCAATTCAGTAGGTGCAAGACGATAAGGCGCTCGTGCTACAGGTGCAGCACCAGGTATCAACTCAATTTGAAATTCCACTTGTCTATTAGGCGGAATTCCCGGCAAGTCATCGGGAAACACATCCGAAAAATCACGAACTATAGGTACATCTCCAATGCACCTTTCTTTCTTCTCCTTCTCTCCTTTCTCAGAAATTTGGGCTAAGAAAAGGTAATTTCCTTTTTCCATTAGCTTCGGCAACTTAGTACAAGATACGACCGCTAATCTAGATGGGTCTCTCAAATCCTTTCTATCTCCTGGTATGTTCAGAATCTCCTTGCCGTAAGGCAAACGCACGATCTTCTCATCGCAGATTATATGAGCACGATACTTCGACAACCAATCCATACCAATAATGACATCAAAACTTCCTAATGTGACGGGTAGAAGATCTATGTTGAAAGGACGATTCAGAAAGTTTAACGTGCAACCGCGAATGATAGTCCTAATCATCTCTATGTTCCCATTAGCTAACTCCACATCATAACCAATTCCTAAGGCCATCGGGGGTTTCTCTAGTAAGGGTGCAAACTTAGTGGACACAAAACTCTTATCGGCACCAGTACCAAATAATATGGAAGCATAACGATTATTGAGAAGGAACGTACTAGTAACGACGTTCGGATCTTCTCCTCTCTCGTTCCCAAGTGCATACACTCTCCCATGAGCAGCTCCAGCTTCCACACGTTGGTCCCCATTATCTTGTCGTCCACGGTTTCCATTATTGTACCCATTACCACCCGATCCTTGATTTCCTCGGTTCCACGATTCCCTACACTCATTCCTATAATGCCCCTTCTTTCCACATCCATAACAAGTAACATTTGCCTTACTCATAGTTTCAGGAGTAGCTTGAACCATAGCAAGAAGTCGAGCTCTACAGTCCCTAGCTGTGTGTCCTTTCCTTGAGCAATTCTGGCATATCACAGTACATCGTCCAGAATGATGCTTGTAGCACCGGTTACACTTGGGTGCATCTCCATTGTAGTTCTTCTTGTCTCCATCTCCCATAGCATAAGCTCTAGTAGTTGTTTGTCGCTTGTTTCGACGATCATTACCCTTAGAGTGATCATCCATCTTCCTCTTTCCATTCTTGTCTTTCTCAGCTTCTTCCCATGCCAACGAGTCCATCAATTGTTGAGCAATAGTGATAGCCTCATGGATGTTTGTAGGCTTAGCAGAAATCACATCATTCCTTGTAGCTACCGGCAACCCATCGGTATACCTCTCAATCCTTTGAGTCTCAGTCCTAACCATATCGGGACAAAGTAAGGCTAACTCTCGATAACGGCGATTGTAAGTTGCCATATCGGTACCTTTCACCTTATGGTTCCAGAACTCAATCTCCAGCTTCTTAATCTCATTTCTTGGGCAGTAAGTCTGAATCAGCAAAGACTTAAATTGCTCCCAAGTCATAGCATAAGCCACATCACTCCCAACCGAGTTACGGTAATTGTTCCACCAAGTTAAAGCTTCATCCTTGAAAGTAAAAGAAGCAAACTTTACCTTCGTATTCTCCGCACAACCACTGACATTAAACACTGACTCAGTCTTTTCTATCCATTTGACCAAGTAGACCACTCCTTCAGTTCCACCAAACTCAACGGGTCCACAAATCTTAAACTCCTTGTAGTTACCTCCATTAGCACGAACAGGTGGAAATGTTCTAGCAGAATTGTTGGAATGATTTGACTCAGCTAGTAGCTCAGCAACTCGTTGCTCCACAAGTTGATTGATCATTGCTTGATCCACAGTAGGTGCATTAAGTGGAACATGATAATTGTCTCCCTGAACATCAACATTTTGATTCCTGTTGTTGCGGTTCGTAGTGTCCAGGTTATCAGGAGTAGGGGTCTCAACATTTCGAGTAGGACGGCGTCCTCGACGACCAGGGGTAGTCGTTGCAGGACCTGTTCTGGTAGCTCTAACAGGGTTTCGTCGTGCAACCATTAATATAGTACCAACACAAGGTCAACTACGCAAATAGGAACACAATTCTCCATGTACGCCAGAATCGTAGAATATCATACGGAATCATTATCGTCCATACAAGTAGCGATCGATACTTTGTTCCAAAACACTAAAAGACATAATAAATACTAATCGTTCCATACGAGACGAACATACAATCCGAATAACATGACTTAAGGGATAGAATAACCAGCTCTCATAACCAAATACTCCCTGACTTAAGGCGCAACACAACAACAACATAAATCTAAATTGATCTAGCCATGAAGCTGGCGTAGACTATTCAACTCCGATCTCAAACCATCCAAATCTCTCCATAACGATTCCAGCTCAACACTGTATATATCTCTACCTCTCTTGAGGTCTGCTGCCTCCTTCTCCAACTCCGTGTTCCTCTGCCACAGCTTGCGATCTCCCTCGCGAGCAGTGAGGAAACCTCTCTGCAGACTCTCTATCTGCTCATGTATCTCCATCATACCTCTCCTAATCACTGTCGTCCTGCCCATGACAGTAGTCAAATCAACTCTCAACTCAGCAACAAACTCAGCAATAAACTCAGCAATAATCATCTCAAGTCAGTCAGACATCCGCGAGATCCTCTCGCCCTGTGCAGTAATCCGAGTCCACATCCTACCAATTTCACCCAAATCTGCATGCTCAGCAGAAACCTCAGAAGGTGCATCCAACTCAACGGGACTACCAGGTGGCAACTCAAACAAAAATGGATGATCAGGTGAAACCGGCTCTAACGGATGTATCGGGGAATCGGGCTTCGCAGAATGAGCTGAATGTGCTAGCGACCCATCATCATCAGGCATCTCCTCTTCCTGAGGGTCATCATTCTCTTCCTCATCTTGAGGGTTATCATTCTGCTCACCCTCGTACTCCTCCTCATACTCCTCGTCGGAGGGGTACTTCATCAATCGTCATCTCTGAGCAGGTGAACCACGAGGCGATAAAATCGGTGACTTAGGGCGACAATGAGACGATAAAGTAGTGGCTAAACGCATGACCATCACGTATGGGTCATCAGGGGCCATAGTGATCTACGATGGGCGACGCGTACTAGCAATAGCAATTCTTAACAACAACACGTGCAAGGGAGGCTATGATTTGTGACAACGGCGTAGGGTAGGTGTAAGTGTTTCAAAACAACTAAACCGCGAATTCAAAATACCATATCAAAAATCATCATATAATTCCCAATCATATATCAAGAAAGATTTAAAATACCGCATTACTAAAATCATTCGTAAAACAATTAAGCCATATAATTCCTCAAAACGCATATAATTCCTCAAAACACATATAATTCCTCAAAACGCCATCATATCACTAAATCAATAAACCTCAAAACCTCAAATCATCTCAAGAAATCCCAAATCGCTAATCATCTCAATAATCTCATAATACCTCAATAATAAACAATGATGCTTCGGCTTGGCGGGCTGGCGGGCAATGGTCGAGGATCGTTTTCTATAAAAATCGGTTATAGTTTAGGTGTCTATTTACCTAGTTCTCTATAACCTTGGCTCTGATACCAATCTGTAACACCCCCAAAATTTGGTACAGCGGAAGACTCAACAAGCTTTCGGGGTGCTACGGGGATTGGTATCAAACACAAGACAATATAGAACGAGATAAAGTAAACATAGTAAAGTACAACCACACGAGGTTTTAAAGTTTACATTATCCCAAAATCATTCAGAGTCAGGCCCAAAAGAAAATAAATATAGGTCCACAATAGTTATCAGAGTTTTAGAAATATAGATCCATAACCGGTGCCAAATGCCAAGCCTCCAATCCCAAGCATCCGCATAGCATCACTTAATTACCTGAGAAAACGTGCTAAAAGTCAGCTTTCGCTGGTGAGATCATAGGTTTAGATTCTTAATTCAATATAGTGGACATGTACGCAAAACGCTTGCTAGCTAGACTAGGGCTCAATCATCCAACAAAATAATCCAACCAAAACAATCCAACCAAAATAATCCAACCAAATCAATCCCACCAAAATAATCCAACCAAATCAACTCATCCCTATAGGTGCACGCTATAGCTCAAATCAATCCAATCAATAGCTTACCTAGCTCAAGTCTAGGCCTCGCTCTATAATCAATCAAATAGCTTACCTAGATCTAGTCTAGGCCTCGCTCAATATGTATGCGTAAGGATACGACATACCCAACATTCGTAAGGATACGACATGTTCAACTTACCTAGATCTAGTCTAGGCCTCGTTGTTTAGCTTACCTAGCTCTAGGCTAGGCCTCGCTCTATAAACAATCAAATAGCTTACCTAGATCTAGTCTAGGCCTCGCTCAATATGTATGCGTAAGGATACGACATACCCAACATTCGTAAGGATACGACATGTTCAACTTACCTAGATCTAGTCTAGGCCTCGTTGTTTAGCTTACCTAGCTCTAGGCTAGGCCTCGCTCTATAAACAATCCAATAGCTTACCTAGTTCGGGGACTAGGCCTCGCTCAACAACCAAATCAATAGCTTACCTAGCTCAGGTCTAGGCCTCGCTCAATAACCGAATCAATAGCTTACCTAGATCTAGTCTAGGCCTCGCTCTACCTAGTTCTATAAGCATAGCAAGTTTTGAGATCAAAAAGCGATAATAGTCCACATAAAACATTTGCACGTTTCTCACCCCAAGTATTGAAAACAAAGTTCAAGAGTAAAAAGTGGGGCTATGACTCACCTCAAGTCCAGAAAATAGCAAGACGAGGTAGGTAGAAATAAGATGTATGATAACTCACGAAACAGCAACTACGGACTTGGCACGACCTAACAATATTAACTCTTTCAGAAATCATTTCCTCAAATATATAATATTCCCAAACCCGGACGAGAATCCGTTTTATTTCCGAAAATCCATTTCGTATTAGTTTGGTGTATTTGCGTTTGGTATCCATACGGGTGGTGGGTCGACTCAAAACAAACCAACAAGATCACACGTAGAAGATATAATAAACTATAGATCTAATATTAGCCCAATATATCATTTAAATAAATCGCCAAAGTTTACCAAATCCGTCGATTTGATAATCCTCATATTTATTTACGTAATATACCGTTCCAAGATTACACCCAACCTAAAGCACATATAAAGCACATAGCACATAATTACTATATAGTATATATCGTAGTTTAATAAATTCCTCGTATATATCGTCAAATTGGCCAGATTTCCCGATATATACACTCGCAATCTATTACACTTTACATATACTATAACCTGTGGGCGTCGTAGGATACGATGCCCACTAATATATTCGTTTCATATAACCAAACAACCCGGCTCAACCTTACGGTTGAGTGGTTATTTACTTATAGTAAATGTCTATATTAGTCGTCATATATCCGAGACAACACGAATGTCGCAAAGAATAACTTACCTGGACCCGAGTGACAACAATTTCGCCTAACTCAATAAATTTATTCGTTATATATATCCGAAATGACTTTTTATTAAACGTTTCATAATTGTCGGGAGTTTCCCGTTTATAACACAATTTTTATAATAATAATACGTTTAATAATAATATTACGCCACTTTCGTAGCCTAATATATATCTAATCGTATTATTTATAATACGACTCGTGATTATTATTATTATTAATATACGCGTTTATATAGTTATATATACGTTATTCACGTATATACTTTCGTATAAACGTTCATATTATTAATAATTATTATTACGAGTTTTATTATTCTCGTTCAAGTTTAATAATTATTGAGTTATACGAAATGGTCATATGTCCGAGTCATGACTCTCGGCTCATTGTCCAAGTCCAATAATAAACCAAAGTCATAAATAATAATCTCCGTCCAATCACAATCTCAACCACGGGCTACAACAATAAGGTCCGACTACGGTACCCGACTAACCTATCTCCGTCATCTAACGACCGTCTCATAACCGGTCCCCAATCACTTACCAATCGACAACAACTTCACAATATCAAAACCATAACCAATATCCAATTCGACCCAAAGCATACGGCCGAGAAAATAATACCACAACAACAATCTTAACCAAAAACAATCATAAGAAATAATAATATAACAAATAGTTCACAATTAGCACAAAAATAACATCAACCAAGTAAGTGTTCGGGTCGGTTTACCAAGCCGAACCCGAGGCTATACGACTCAATTGAGTCTCGGTCACATCACAAGCTGCCATGGCTCGAAGAGCAAACCAAGGGTCACCAAAATATAAGCTCCCAAAGAGCACACCCGACTGCCAAATCGACCACGAAGGTCTTGGCATCATTTAACCAAACTCGGCATTAAGCCGCGACTCCAATGAGTCGGAACAACAATCCAACGCAACAACATATGAAACCACAACCTCAAGATCAAGAAGATAAGCAGATCGAGCCCATACGCTCGGATCAAAAACTATGCCGTGAGTCTTAGACTCACGGTTCGAATTAACCCATCGAGCAAACCAACCCGGATACCAAACTATTAAGAAAAACGTTTTTCCAATCAACAACCCATCAAGTATTACACGTTTTTAATTAAAAACCCATTCGGATGTCATCATGTCGTGACTCTAGGTCACGATTTTTATCAAGAATACGAGTGAAAACTCGTCTCACCTTCGATCTAGAGCTCAAAACCGTGATAACCCTTCAAAATACGCGATTGGTGGTGAACTTGGTGGTGATTCGAAATGAAATAAAGGGGTTATAGGCGCGTGTTGTTGTAGATCTAAGAGTAGGGATGATGGGGGATCGATTGGTGATGGTGGTGTAGAGTGGTGACCGGCGGTGGCTGTGGTGGTGGCCGGATATTAAAGGGGCGGCTAGGGTTTGTCAAAGAGAGGCAAAGAGAGAGAGATGAGTGAATGGTTGTGTTGTGTGTGAACCAATATAACCACAAGGACCGGATCTTGTAGTTTTACTCTTATTATTAATAATAATAATAATAATAATAATAATAATAATAATAATAATAATAGTAATAATAATAATATTATTACGGTTGAGCGGGTAATGTGGGTAGATGTAAAAACACGTGGCCCGAACCCGAACTCATTTTAAAATGTCCATATCACACGAGAACCTCTCGTAATTAATTAAAATATATAACGGACTCGTTAAGACGAATCATAAAACTATGTTAGGTAATCCTAGTGCCAAAGTCAACGTAGTACCAAGTGAGAATTCAAATATACATCACCGATCACATAATCAAAAATGAATTATGAACATAATTCACGAATTCCATAACGTCATTAAATAAAATATCCATAAAATAGGTCTTACAAGTTCGTCGTGAAATGAAAATTTCAAATAAAAATTATGAACGAACTTAAGTTGAAATGCGGGTTTTTAAAAATAGCTCCCTAAACTGCCAGTTGTCACAGAATATCTGTACTTATGGGAGGGGGAAAGAGAATACTTATGGGGGTGTTACATTACATCATTGATATGTATTTATGTATAAAAGATGAAGATTGGTGGTGGTGGAGGAATATGGGTGTTAGTGGTGGAGGAGTTTGTGACGGGTGGTGTTTGGTGGTTTTTTTGGATAAAAAAGATGAAGATGGTAAACTTATGGAATTGCCCACAATTAACAGGCCATTAGTGATTAACGGATGTTACATCATACATTTCCTGTAACTAGGCTACAATAGGAAGGATTCGGCAACTGCGATCAATATAATAGGAAAATTAAAAATTGAGCATATTCAGAAGGAAAAGTTGGAGGTTGGATACATATTTAAACAATTATCCCTAGAATTTATGACTTTCACACTCCAAAATTTTTAACCATACATTCTTTATTATTGGATTCATCTTTACGATCACACTGGGTTTTGATTGATGACATTACATATGTGAACTTTTTCTCGTTTGTTGTGGTGAACATTAAGTTTAATTTAGTTGTATTTAAGAGGTTAGATCTGCACAGAGATTAAAAAAGATGCCCTCACAAAATATCTTATCTATTGCACATTTTAAAAGTTTTATTTCCTCTCAGACATCTATCAAAGGTGGCTGTATAAATGAAACTAGTAGTTGAAAACAAGTGATTTGATGGGAGACTATTACATTTTATATTGTGTAATCTAATGGGGACTCAAATTACATCAAATATGTGAATATCTTTCCCAAAATTCCAAGGGCTTTGACATATGAGCTTGCTACGTGGATAGATCTATGAACATTATGCCAGAAATCTTTGGATTACGCTTGGGGTCCGTTACTCCGTTTACATGCATGGGTAGTAATGAACGTTATTAAATACTTCAGTTTGATGTTGGATTATGGATTTTTGACGATCCTAAAGTAATTGAGTTCCTTGAATTGTAGTACTTGTGAATCACACTTATGGTGATGGCATGAATAGATTATTTTCGTATACAGTAATTTTTTGGCTTACAGGTCTTCCAAAGAGTACTTAGAGCTTATGCTACAAAGCTTTTCATGAAGTTGCCTAAAGGCGGCATGGGGATAGTTTCAGCTGCCACGGGTATGGATGGACACATTAAGGTATCATTCAGTTAACTGGCTTTAACTTGATGACATATGTTGTCTTCCTGTTGTTGCTGCTCGTATGCTAACAATGTATACCTCCAAACGTAGACATCTGATAAAGACGAAAGGCTGATATGCTATATTGTGAACACTGCAGAATATTGTCATAAAACGGTCAGTTCTAAATATTTTGCGTGTGTATGGATAGTTGTGTGCCCAGTTCTTCTATAAATATCATCATAGTAGCTACAGGTTTGTGATGACTGAAACAAATTTGAAAATGTGACAACGTCGCAGCAATGTATTCCTGTTCTTTAGGCTTGCCAACTACTTCAATTTGTTTGTGTATTGGGTCAAATGCTTCAATTCTTGAAGTACGGGGGTAATAAAAAGGATAGAACTGATTAATCTATATCAGAAATTCTTCCTGGCTATTTAAGGGTTCATTATTTATACAGGCTGGTGAATTGTCTGAGAATGTCTTGAAGATAATAGATTCCCAGTATACTGATTCAGTGGATATGTCAGAAGTTCAGGTAACATTAAAAAGTAGGGTAAATTGCAAAAAAGGAAATCATACTTGCCACTTTTTGTCATTCTATGTAGCGTCCCTTTTTTTTTTTTTTTTTTTTTTTTTTTTTTTTTGAATTTGGCACCAACCTTTTTAAATCGTGCTATTGTGTGTACTTTGTGACCATTTTACCCATACTTTTTTCAAAATTTGAAGGGTAAAATGGTCATTTTCATGGCTGAAATAGTCGCAAAGTACATACAATAGCACGATTTAAAAAGGTTGGTGCCAAATTCAAAAAATAAAAATAATAATAAAATAATAATAAAAGGACGCTATATAGAATGACAAAAAGTGGCAAGTATGATGTTTTTTTTTTTGCAATTAACCCTAAAAAGTAAACATAGCAAAATGGGCGGGTGATAACGGAACAAAATGGGTTTTGGTTGAAACGATTTGTGTCTCGCACCGGAAACACTTATTTATCCCTTCTTGAAACATAATTGGTGTTTAAACTACGATTGCAAAAACTTATACTCCGTAGTACAATAAGAATTCAAATTTTTCCGCACAAGTGATTTCGGAGGCTGTATTACTAAATATAGACTTCGGGTGATTTTCAACCCATTTGACCCATCTGAACCATCTGAACCACTGCCCTTTTACTAAATTTGTTTTACCTATTTGACTTAAACTAAAACCAAAATTGACCAATTCATTATTAAATGGGACAAACCGTGTTTATTAGAAATCCTGGGTATATTCCTCTTTAAACGCAATGCCCGTTTCGCAATGATACTTTTATTTACACAGGATGAATTCTCAGCAGTTATAACAAAAGCATTAATAAAGTTAGTCCATGGTGTAGAAACCAAATTTGATATTGAAATGGGTGCAATGACACGTGTTCCATGGGGTACACTTGAAAGTGTTGGTGATCAATCAGAGTAAGATGCAAATTCAATGTATATAACCTCCATTATTGCACCAAGACATTTTTTAATGGATAACAAATTCATTCATCATGTTTCAGGTATGTCAATAGCATAAATATGATCCTCAGTGGTAGCGTACCCACGCTTGGAAGCCTTCTTTCTCCAATTTACTTTCAGTTCTTCATAGACAAGGTGATTGATCTTTACTAATTACATGTGTAGATTGTTTTTTCCACTGGTGAAACTTCAGAATTTTGCGGTTCTTTAAAACCTTTTTTCTTTTAGTTATGTAGAGTTTTTTATTTTTTCTAATGTGTTTGTTTCATTACTGGAAACATAATTTATTTTAGTTGATGTAATGAACTTTGTTGCTTTATTGTGTTCATTGATCATCACCTGATTATATGGTGCAGCTTGCATCATCTCTTGGTCCACGTTTCTACCTCAATGTCTTCAAATGCAAGCAGATATCAGAAACTGGAGCTCAACAAGTAACATCAGTTTAACTTCTTTATTTCTTACTTTCCTATCAGCACTCAGCAACAGTGGAGTTAATCGATAATTGAAATTCAATTTGGTTCTTGCAGATGCTGTTAGATACGCAGGCTGTAAAGACAATACTTTTAGATATTCCATCCCTTGGGAGGCAGGTAACATAGCTCCTTTGGCTTCTAGTTTGATGTGGTGCTACATTTGAGACACTATTGTTGGTGTTAGAGGTCAAAAATAGAGTGGATCAGGGAGGTTTGGTAATCAGTCAAAAAGGGCAGTTCTTTGGTACATGTAAGAAACAGGTTAAGTTGGTTTGGGTTGACTGAAACAGTTTTTGTCCAAAGCATCTAGAGTTCATTAATAATACTTGTGTCAGATATGATCACAACATTTATGTTAAAATTAATAGTAATACTATCATGAAAATGATTTAGGAGGTGTTACACATGAAAGATACACTCTGGGCGATGTTCAACATTTCGACCCATTGACCGGTTTCCTTTAAGCTATATTTTTGAATTTATCTCGTATGACCTGTAATAGATAATATAAATGACAACATCTAGGTGGTATCATTCTGTGATCATCTCTACCATGCTTTGACACATGCATGCACAAGATTCTGCAAGGGAATTCCATTAGAATACTTGACACTGAAACAGATACATAAGCCATGGAACTATTGACCATTTTCTGTATTTCCCATTTGATTCTAAAAGATGAGCAAAAAACCATTGAACGTGCCAAAGTGAATTAGTTTACTATGTATGGTTTTGCTATGGATAATAATTAGATAACGAGGGACATTTGTATGGTTTTGCTATGTATGGTTTTGCTATGGATAATAATCATTACAGAATTATTAATTAGATAACGAGGGACATTTGACTCGTGATATATAAGGGGCCAAGAGTTTCATACTGCACTGTCAAATCCAATCACAGAATGTTAAAGGATCTAAATGGGAAATCATGCATAAGTTAAAGAGTGTTTTAGGAGTTTCATCAAATCCTAGTCTGCATTTTGAGAAATTAAGATTAAATAAACTAGCTGTTGGTTCCGTGATATTCGTTTGTTTCCTAGAACTTGATGAAGAAAAGGAAAATTGACCGGAAGTCCAATTATCTATAAAGCTAATTCATCTCATGCATTAGGCTATTCGCAATGTCAAAATTATTTATTAGAAATTTTGTTTTCTTAAACAGACATCAGGAGCTGCTAGCTATGCAAAATTTGTAAGCCGTGAGATGAGCAAAGCGGAATCACTCTTGAAGGTGAGTGACTGAACTGAACCATTCATGTGTCCGTTGCAAAAAAGAAATTGTTCACATGTGTACTTACTTTGTTATATACAGGTTATACTGTCCCCCATTGATTCTGTGGCAGATACATATGGAGCACTAATACCCGAGGGAACACCTTCAGAGTTTCAGCGGATACTAGAGCTCAAGGTTTTTGTCTATTATCAGTAACTGCTACACTCATTTTTTACAGGTGGAAAATGGGTGGGTCGGTCAGTTTAGGTAATGAGTAAACTTTCAACTTTGTGCAGGTCCGTACATTTTTGTCGGTAGACACTCCTATATCTTTTATTCTCCATTTTTATTTTGTTAGTTTCCTAAATTATCTGATGAAATGGGAACTGGAAGCCACAAAAGGGAGACGAAAAATGAGGATAATGGGGAAACTGAATCATATGTCTAGACTTCACTTGTTGCCATGTTAACTAGATTACAAAAATATCTTTCTTTAACCTTCGTATCATTGCACAGGGGCTGAAAAAGGCAGACCAACAAACCATATTGGACGACTTCAACAAACGTGGATCTGGGTTTCTCGAATCACCAGTCGCTTCACAAGCAATTCAGGTGCCGCAGATGGTGGTGGCTCCTGTGCCTCCTCCCCTGACCAGTACACCTTCAGCTGCAGTTATCGCCTCGAGAGAGGATGTACTTACCAGAGCAGCAGCACTTGGTAGAGGTGCCGCCACAACTGGATTCAAAAGATTTCTTGCTTTGACCGAAGCAGCAAAGGACCGAAAAGATGGACCTTTCCGGAAACTTTTCAATGCCTAATATCGGGAAACTTTAAAGTCTATACACTTTAAGGTTCTACCAACTATTCTTACCTTTTTCTTTCATTTTTTTTTTTTTTTAATTATATAGAAAAATGGGGTGGTTTGGACGACGAGGTGAAGTCGATATGGGTTAGCCACTTAACCAAAACTCTTTTTGTCCACATTTTTTCTGAGTTTACCCAGTTAGATCTAACATACCCGAATTGACCCGTTAACAAGTAACGTTCAAAATTGCCACATTTAGTTTTCGTACATGCAAACCACAACAAAAATGTCCATCAAACATACGCACCTACTTAGTACATCCTTTCCTTCCTGTCGTTGTCCAAAAATCAAGTTTTATTTCCAATGAACCATATAAATGAGACATACCAAAGGACAATGTCAAAAGGTATTTAACAATTTAAATGTTTAACTTTTCACTAATATTGCAGATTGGAAAAGGAAGGAGTAGAGTAGACACACAATACACACGCAATTTTGTTCATATATCTCGCATGGTTGTGGATAAATCTCGTGGATATTCAAACAACAGCAATGATCTTGTCCCTGTTGTTTGTGATTTTTCTCCAGTCAATTGCTGCTTTTACTCACGTATGCTAGTTTGTCAATAATCCTTGTTTTTCTTTTCGTTTTTTGTTTTCGTTATGTTCATTCATTGAATGACTGGTAAATAAACGGTAGTCTAATGATTAGATGAATGATTGAAGCAAATTGGTTAAAGTGTCCAAGGTTTCTATTACGTTTCTCATGCTCGTTGAGTCATTTCGTCACTTCTATAGATTTCATTATATTGTTGTAGATTTGTGCAATGACGCTGAAACCAAAAGATGAAAAACTGCTCTGAGTTTGATATTCATTTTTGTAATCTTAATAGCATGTAGTGTGAACTGTTAATACTGAAATACATAATCGAAAAAGTTATTGGTTCCAATTTTATTTTATTTTGCAGTTGTGCTAACATTTGTACTAGACAATATTTCACCGTTCGTCCCTAAACTATACCGTTTTTGCGCGTTTCGTCCCTAGATTTTTTTTTGGCATTTTCGTCCCTAAACTATGCAAAATTCGCGCGGTTGGTCCCTAAACTCTCATTTTGGCTAACCATGGTCAATTTGTTGGTTCCACACCTTGTGCAGTTACTAAAATGCCCTTTCTTTTTATCTTAATTTACAAACACAAATAACAAACAAACCCGATTAAAAAAAACACACACCGATCCATTCTTAAAAGAAAATCAAACCCAAATCCTAAATCATCAAATGACTTTGACACTTCATTGAATCAGTACACACTTGATATCAATATATGTAGTACGAGGTTAATAAATGTTGAATCAGCCAAGCACTAGCGACAGCAACTAATTCCAAACCATAATTCACAAACCGACAAGAATTTATCAATTTAATGTGTTCGGCTGTTGTGAGTCAATCCATCAATCTGATTAATCAAAAGAAAATTAATTGACCCATTAAGTAATCAATATCGACCCATGTTCACAGCCATCACATGATACTGACCCTCAATCAACCAATGATAACTTTTTGTAACAGAGATGATCAGATGAAAACGACAACACCCTTTTATATTTAGGGTAAACAGAAACAATCTTCAACCTATAAACAATAACTTCATCATGCTACAATCGTTTAATAATGCAGCTCCACAACTGAATAAAGAAATCGATCCATCCATAAAACATATGCCAAATTAAGTATCACGTGCAGAAGACCAAATCTATATTCTAGTGGAAACGATTTAAGCGCGGCAATGGTAACGAAGAGCGAGCAGCGGTAACGTGAAACAGAGCAATGGAAAAATCTAGGGTAGCAGTGGTAACTTTGTACTACTAGTGGAAACCATGAATAGACCAGTGCCAACTTGATATTAACAAATAGCCCTCAAATCATCACAATCAAGAAAGACCAGTAACCTTAGATGAATGACCAGTAGCTTTACTCTTCAGTCTTCACAAAAGTAAACACAAATAATTATTATACGTAGCCTTACCAGTACCATTACTTCATTAAACCATACCCCTGACAAACACCAGTAAGCGGAACCATCAAAGAAACAACCAGATAAATAGAAACAGCTAGCCAAGAATGATTACTAGGGTTTCTACAAACCCCAACAGCTAATAAAACACAATCCTTCTTGCGTTCCTTCAAACCAGTCATGTTCATCTCCATTGTCGTTGTAACAACCGTGGTTTTGGCAGGTCAATTTGACTGATAGTCTTGACTCGGTTGACGTTTGTTTGGTGTGTCCTAGGTGTTTGAAGTGATATAAGTGTGATATAGGTGAGTTTTAGCACTAAATCCCTTTGCGTAAGTGGTTTTATTGTGATTTGGAAAGTTTGGAATTTGGGAAAGTTCATTTTGATCACCTTTGTGGTGTAGAAATGACTTGTGTAGTTTTTGGTGTTTTTGTGTTTTTGCGTAACGAGTCTTCGTTCAAGTATTTGAGCGTTAGCAAGTTACGAGGAGTTTGTTTTTATGTGTTATGTTTATAAAAGAGTGTGAAAATCTATTTTTGGAAACTTTATTTTGAAAATGATTATTTTCCGGTTTGTCATAAAATTAAGGTTTATCGCGAAAGACGTTAGGATTCGTTATGGGAATACATAAAATATGAAAAGTATGAGGTTTTGAGTGTAATAAATAAATTTAATAAAAAATAAATATATATCCCATTATATATAAAAAAAATCGACCAATGTGGGTTAAGGAGGAAAAAGAAACCTAATTTTAGTCCAATTACAACTCCAAACTAAAAGGGTTATCTAGAATTATATTAGGATAGTATATATACAAAACCAAAACACCCCAAAACCCCTTTTCTCTGGTTGTGGTCGTTCATGGGAGGCAAGGGAACAAGAAAAACTTAGGGTTTTTATTATTGAAGCTAAAATCAAGATCAAGGTATATTTTCGATACTAGTTTTCATTCAATTAATTAGTTATTGCGTTAATTCATGTAATATTAAGTATGATGGATCTAGGGTTTGTAAGTTTCTGTAATGAATTAATGATGTTAAACATGTTAGGATCATTAGTTAATAATAGTATGATGATTAGTGAAGGAGATTTGGTTATAAAACATGTTAAACATTGAGTTAGGGTTTGGACAGAAAACTAATGCTGTAAAGATGTGAGTGTAAATAACAGATGGTGAAGAGTTAAGTCACGAATTTTAGGTCTAAATTGAAGTTTAATGAAAGAGCTTTCCAAAAAGTCCAGCCACGATTGATTTCAAGGTCGAGAAGTTGGTCTTTTGATTTTTCTTTGTTAAGGTGGCAAAGCTGTCAAACCGGGACAGATTTTGGGTAAAAGTTTGAGGGTGTTTTGTGGTTGTAAAAGTGGTATTTTGACTAGGCCTTCTGGAATAGTTAAGTATTAGGATATATTAGACTACCACGAAAAGGATTCGCGATAAAAACTTGTGGAAATATTTTATATTAATTGAAACTTTTTGGTGTGCGTTCAGATCCGAATTTGAGTAGTTGACAAGTTTGATTTTCTTTTGAGTACTTGTGTGTGTTATTGGTCCATGGCCTTCTGGGATTAGCTTGTATGCTTATGAGAGACCATGTTAAATTTTTTGTGTGAGTTGTTGAGCTTTATTTGTCGTGATTTCATGTGGGCGAATGTACCCAAAAATTCTGCGTTTTCTGGTTTTATAAGTGCAAGGGATTAAGTGAGTGTTAGGTTATGTTATGGTTAGTATGGTGTCTAGGAGATCCATGGTGGGTCATATGAGTCTTATACATCCATCATATGTGTATTACATGGGTTATAGCTTTTATCTTGTCCATGTGTAATGTGGATTTATTTTGTGTGTTATAGATTGTGATTGGTTTTGTGGAAGCTGCAAGGTTTGAGGTGAGTTCATAGTCCCATATTTTTACCTTGTTTTAAACTTGGGATGGGAATGATGCTTGTCTTAAATGGTTTGAATTACTGTGATTATGTGTGTGTGTCAAAGAGCTTGGACTTATAATGTTATTGTATGTATGCTATATGTGAATGATATGTTATGTGATGTTATTGTGTGGTCCAATTGGGGGGGAGTATCCAATTGGAGAGTAATACTCCTACTCGTACCAGATTATGTGGATTGGATAATGTGATGATAATGTTGTGTGGTCCAATTGGGGGGAGTATCCAATTGGAGAGTAATACTCCTACTCGTTACTAGTCTGTGTGGTCCAATTAGGAGGGTGCTTACCCTGTTGCTCGTGCATACGACCTAATTGGAGAGTAACATCCCTACTCACTTTTATTCTGTGTGGTCCGATCAGAGGGTATTAATTCCCATTATTTGGAGCGGGGGTCACGTTCGGGTCTGGTATGTTGTGAATTTGGATCGGTGGGCACGTTCCGCCCGATGGTTGCCTTATGTGTGATGTTGCCTTGTGAATACATGTAGCTTATATGATAGCTGTAATTATTTGTCTAGCTTTATTTTATAATCACAGTGATTTTGGTTGCCTAGCGTGTATGAGTCTTAAACCTATGAATCTCACCAACGTTATGTTGACATTTTAAGCATCATTTTCAGGTGAGCATTCAAAGGCTATGATAGAAGGAAGTGATTAGACGAGACCTTAGTTGCATTGGAAGTGGTTTATCTATGCGTTTGGAGTTTATCATGTTGTTTCCTTTCGGGTATTGTTATGACACTTTGTGTCTATACTTTGCCATTTTTATTGCATGTAGTTATTCTCTATATAGACACCATGTGTTGTGATGATATCCATGAAGTTACACCCGCGCCTTTCCGCTGTGGCGGGGTGTGACAGATTGGTATCAGAGCCTTGGTTATAGAGAATTAGGTGGTTGAACCTAGACTATAACTTAGGAGTCCCTCATATAGTTGCATTTAGGATCTATGTGTAAGTGTAGTATTTTATATGTCTATTTTCCTATATTTATGAGATGTTTTATTGAGTTTCGGACGTCTATTCTATCCCTTATACGTAGTATTGTATATATCGATTTTATTATATCGACTTCCGCACGTAAGATGCTTCGTTGGACTACCGTTGTAGCTATCGGATGCGAGAGAAGTGGTCGGATGAAACGGATTAACTGCAGAATCCGAGTTCCCGATAACATGTATCTATGTTCGGATAAGGAGAGGACGTTTATGGGAAACGTTGGTGGAGAAGAAGTGGAGAGATTTGGAACCACGGTGACTTCTGGAGATGGAGCCATTACCAAATACCCTTGGTAGTGTCCTCACTTCACATATGAAGGAGATGTGGTTTAGTCTAAACCTCGTGATTTGTATGCGCTTGTGAATCATGTGGAATTGGAAGAAAAGAATAGAGATGGTTTTGCATGTTGTCGACTACCTCAACATGTAGGAAACATGAATGGGTGGTTGAGTAAAGATGAAAGGGAGTTAGAATGGAATGGTGTGGATTCGGATCTAGAGTCCACAGCGAGTAATAAGTTGAATTGATCTGAATGGAGAGATAAGTGCGAGAGTGGAGTTGAGCCATTATGCGACGTCTTTTGTTTTGTGTTATGTTTTGGAATTTGTATATTGTCTTTTGCCGTCTAGAGCCATGTTGGAGCGTGATTACTCTTGGATATTGGATCGACCTTATCCAAGTAATTTTGATTATGGAGTTTCTCCCTGGAAGGGAATGATTCGTTTTGGAAGACGTGGAAAGTTAAATCCGAGGTACATTGGACCTTTCAAAATTCTGGAGAGAATTGGTTCAGTTGCTTATAAGTTAGAACTTCCAGAAGAACTCAGTAGGGTACATCCTACGTTCCACGTAACAACTCAAGAAATGTTTGTCTGACGAAACTCTCGTCATTCCACTAAAAGAGATTAGGTTGGACGACAAACTAGTGTTCACAGAAGAGCCTGTGGAAATAATGGATAGAGAGATAAAACAACTCAAACAGAATCGTATCCCCATTGTAAAGGTTAGATGGGACTCAAAACGAGGACCAACTTATACATGAGAAAGAGAAGATAGATTCCGTGAGAAATATCCACATTTGTTTTCATAGAACGCACTTGTTAGATTTCCTAAAATCGAATTTCGGGACGAAATTCAGAATGACAAGTGGGTACTGTAGAACCCTGTAAAAATTTCTTGTAATTAAATCATTAATAAATAAATAATCCTTTGTTATCGTTTTTAATTCCCATTTTCTCGGAAAAATTTGAAATTTTTCTTATTATATTATTTTGACGATTTTCACAAAATAATATAATTCACGAAATGACGGAATTAATCCTCGACACGTTACACGAAACCTAAACTTTTCATTTAATCCTAAAACTAATTCCTAAATCCTAAATATAATTAAAATTTTCTAATTACCTAATTAACCAATCGAACCCTTAATTATTTCGGCCCACACCACAGTTACTATTCCTAAGCCCAACGAACCAAAGCCCAAAATCCAAATACTTGTAATTTTCATCCGATCGACTAGTTCAAGCAACCCCCAAAACGCCTCGTTTATTTCTAAATCTTACACACGACATACGTATTTTATTTTCTCATCTCATTAACCTCCTAGCCAACTATTAGTGTGTCAATTCTCACGTCCATACGTTGAGTTTTGATACGTTTTTAAGAGGCAAAGGGATCGACTCCTATAAAACCAAATCGATTTGTAATATATTCAAAACTTAACCGTTTTGATTCCCGTTTGTTTCTAATCGTTCCTAATAATATTTCTGAATTGATTTTATGTTCAAATGTTAAGAATGATCAAGTATGTACAAGTAGTATACGATTTTGTAAATCGTATATATGGATAAATGCTTGGTCGACATATAGCATGAATCACCACAACATGTTCCATCTTTTGTGCTCTCACATACACTTGAATAACATTATAAAAATCACCTAAGAGCTAGTTCCCTGACATGCAAATAGTACGAGAAGTTCTCATTGAAATTTTCTTACTTACGTGTTATATATTCAAGTAATATATAACGTACATGCATGCACTTGCTCTTATTCATTCTCATACTCTTTCACTGAGTTATTTCGTCCTTCAAACTATTCTCACAAGACCATAAGTCGATTGTATAATTATTTGGAAGCAAGGAAAGGAAATCGGGTTTGATATTTATATATAACGTTTGGGTTATATTGTGAAACGTGATTTTCTTGTGTTCCATACTATCACACTCGACTCTTGATTACCTCTAAGGTGTTTGTAAGTCATTTATACTCAATTCCAGTCCATATCACACGTTAAAGTTTTGTCATGCACTTTGTTTTTGTTGTTTCGAACGTATATCACTTTGCACATATATTACACGTAAATATTAATTCTTAGTACACGAAACGTGACTAGCCTCTATCTTGGAAGGCCTAGGAGTCACGTAGCACACCTAATTCACTTTAGTTGTAACGTTACGAGCATTTCACGCACCCATTTCAAATCATATCCATCGCATGAAAATTATTGTAACACTTAGTAAATATTTGCAAGTTTTCAGAATATATACCGGTTCCAAACATGCCACAAACTATACGTATAACTTTGAATTTCACTTAACAAAGGTACAATATTATTTCATGACTTCATAGACCACCTAGAAAACTAACATTTTCATATAAACGACTTGTGAAAATAATCGCGTTTTGACACCATACTCGACCCATTTTGAATCGACACCAACCGAATTTTCAAACCAAAATTTATAATAAAAACCTTATGTTTGTCGATTGTGCTCAATCCAAGCCCATTAAGAATTTAAAATCCGTAAGCCCACTAGGCCCATATGAAATGTTTTTAGAATCATAAAAATAGCCCAAAGCCAAGCCCAAAACTTTTTCCATGCCCTCGCCTCCAAAACTCTTAACGGGCCTATTATTGGATCGTTCTAAGCCCATAAGCTAAAAAAATAAGCTTTTAAATAAATAAGCTGTTGAAATTAGCTTATTAACAACTTAATAAGCTTCGGAAATTTTTAGAAAAGTTTTATAATTATTTTTACAAATTTGGACTAAAAAATGTAACGCGACGACACCTAGAGGGACTAAATGTGTAAATATTGAAAAGAAAGGACTAAACTTATAAATACAGAAACATAAGGGTAAAATGTGATAAAAATTAATATTCTAAGGTTAGTATTGATTATTGGACAAAGTAGAGGACTATAGTTGAAATATATATAAAAAGGACTAACGGTGTAACGCAAATATCGTTAGAGTAAAAATGGTAAAATTGGAAAAGGAGACAAAGACTAAATATAAATTTATTTATCATTCTTATTTATTTTCTATTTTCGTCAATTTATTTTATGTTACATTTAAACTTTATTTTTATTTATATATATATTATTTAACGTAACGTTAATAATATATATAACGATATTTAAAAAAATTAATATTTTACTTACGATTAAAAAGGTAAAACTTCGATGGATAATTTAAAAATCATGTTTTGTCATATCATGCATATCACAAGATTTTCACTGCACATCACTTATTCATCATAACGAATATTTAATATTCGCTATTCCTTTGTATTTACCAAATAGTATTTGGTCAAGTTCTCAAATAAATTTATTTATCAGGTTGTGTTTCGAAGCCGTTTTCATAAATTCGTCCGACTTTATTTTCTTCATTTTCAGTATCAATCAAGGTGAGTCATAGCCTCACATTTACTTATTTTCAAAACTCCGTGAGGGGGATACATGTTATAAACAGATCGCAAGTATTTTTCTGTATGCTTCCTGACTGATATATGCCTAAGTTAGCTATTGCCAAAAGACCCTTAATCATGAGCCATTAATCACTGAGGTGAACGCGAATATAATGAATTGATCTATTTAAGGTTTGACAGCCTGTCCCATTAATACTTGACGGAATGCCATTATGCATGTGGTTAGTCGTATTAGTCGTGATAATTATATTTGAGTAAAAATAGGAACTGGCAAATCACCTATTACACGAGGGCAAATTTATCATTGATTTGATAAACACCTCCGTTTTTACGGTATTTGTTAACGTTTGCGTGTCATGAGACTTAGAGCAATATATGAACTGCAATATCAATATTTTCAAACTGATTGTATTTTCCAATACAATCTTACTTGTGTATCAAAATGATTATTAAATTCAAACTCTATGATTTCACTCAACATTTTTGTTGACTTTTAAGCATGTATCTCAGGTATTTAGCGGGGGAAGCAAGCATGGAACGGGCGGCAAAAACTTCAAAACTTGTCTACTTTATTTCAATAATGGTGTAAAATAAAAGATGTTTGATTTATTCAAACCATCAAGACTTTTATTATAATACTCTGATAAGGACCTCTTGTAATTGAATTTTTATAAATGAAATTATGTTTTAAAACGTCTCTTTCGAGCCATTTTCTATCATTATGACTTCGATCCTCACCGTAACACCCTAATTACTATTCCGCTGCCACATTTCAAATTAGGGGGTGTTACAGATTGGTATCAGAGACATAGTTATAGAGAACCAAATGTTTTCAAACATTGAACTATAACCACACTTTCAAATAAATTAAATTTACACCATATTAATTTTTGCCCGTCGTACCTGCTTGCTACCGTACTCAGTAAGTTAAACCTTAAGCTATGATACTTTGATCTTGATATGTTAGAATTTTGTATTCTTTGATTATAATAAATTCTTATTCTGCACTATTTATGAATTGTTACAGTATTATTTCAATATGAATATGTCAGACTCCGACTCTGATATTTCCGTCGCGTCCGTTACTTCGCCTGTTTATCGTTCTACTTTTGTACCTGACGCTGTTTCCCAAGAAACAGAACCCTTCGAGCAAGACAAAATTGCTACAACGCCTGAAAATCCCGATGCTTTTGTTTTACCGACACATACACCATTACCACGTCATGAATTCAATTCATATGCACCCGATCACCTACTCAATCTTTTTAGCCAAACTTACCCATATACTTTTCACCCAAGAGAACAAATCCCTGAGGAAGATATACCTACATCCAGCCAACTTTGTATTTCTGATTCTATTCCTCCACTTTCACCATCATTACCCTATCCTCCTGGTTTTACTCCCCCAGCTCATAACAATGAAACTGGCGAGAGTGCTAGGATGGAAATTCCCTCTATATTTTCACCTTCTGTAGTAGTGACGCGATTGGAGCATCACGAAGATCAGATAGACTCACTTCATCAGATGATTGATTATTCATTATTCGATCATTCAGATACTATCCACAACACCTTACATAACCTTATAGCCAATAGGATAGAGTTGCAGCAGGGGTTAGCTCAGATACATTCGGATATCTCTGAGACACGTTCTTTCGCGATATCATTGCGAAGAGAGGGACAGAACCGTACTTGGGAAGCCCAGCTTGCACACCGAAGAGCAGATACATTGGAAAACCTTGTAGGAGATATGCAGATTCAACATCATACCGAGATGCAGGAGCTCCGAACTCAGATCTTAGAGATGGGAGGACATGTGGATATACATAATCATTAGAGGCAGTTAGTATTTGTATTAGTAATAAGGCATCTAAGCCTGCCGCATGTGGCAATTAATAATCTTGTATCGTTTTGTTATAACAACTCAACTGATTAAGTTATTAATGCTATGCTGTTGGTTTTGATATTACTATATACAAATGTTAATTTATGCTTATGGTTGTTCATGTGTATTAAAAATGCATCTAACATATCGGAATGATTATGACTGTTGTATCGAAATAAAAACTACATATGATGCCCAATTATTGTTAAGACTCATAAATATTCATTTCCCTACTTCACAAGAACCTTTAAACAAAATTGTTGTTTAAAATTTCTAAATGCTATATTTTTGTATTATTAATAGAAAAATGGAGCATGCAAGTAGCGAAAACTCCAACCCGGAAGTGATCATGACCCCCACTGAGGTTCAAAGAATGATTGCTGAGGGAATATCTGCAGCTCGTGAAGCGGATCGTTTGAATAATATCAATGGTGCAAATCGTGAAGCTAATACAGTTACTCCACGTAATTGTACTTACAAGGACTTCATGACTTGCAAGCCAACAAACTTCAAAGGAATTGAAGGAGTGACTGAAATGGCCCATTGGTTTGAGCATACTGAGACGGTCTTCAAGAGGAGTGGTTGTTCTGAGAATAGCAAAGTTACCTTTGCTACAGGAACTCTTCAAGGAGAAGCACTATCGTGGTGGAACACTACTGCGAATGCTATGGGTCCAGATGAAGCTTTCAGACTTTCGTGGAATGAGTTGAAAAATAAAATGCTTAAGAAGTATTGTCCAAGGACAGAGATCAGGAAGCTAGAGGATGAATTTCATCAGCTAGTAGTAAGGTACAATGACCTGAAGACATACGACAGAAAGTTTCTGGAGTTGTCCGTGATGTGCCCAACTATAGTACCCGATGTTGAACAAGCATTGGAGAAATATGTGGAGGGACTGCTGATTTGTGTGAAAACCAATTATATAATATATAGTATAGTATCGAAGTGATCCGCGTAAAATACGGATCACCTGAGTCGTTTCCCAACGAAGGCGAATGGAATCGAGAATATCGATTCGTGAAACCCTGAATTGAAAAGTGAGAAAGTGAAAATAGCAATCAAGATATTCAAGTAATCACTAACAACTATAAAATATGCAAAGAGTACAAGCTAATTATGCACCAAAGTTAAAAACGCGAAAACGGAAATGCAACCGCAAAATTTTAAAACGTAACGTATATCGAAAAATGATCCTACGAACTTGAAAATATTTTCTAAAAATCTTAAACTAATAAAAAGAATTTTAAGAAAAAGAAAAAAAAATTACTTTTCTTTTATTTTCTATGAATTAAAATTGATTTTTGGAATTTAAAATGAATTAAAAATAAGGAAAAATAGAAAAATAAATTGGAAAAATGAAAATTAAATTCTAAAAATTCTAAAATATAATAAAAGAATTTCTAAAAATATTTTTGTATTTTTCACAGCTTTTTCTTATTTTTATTGATTTTTGGTAATTAAAAATGATATAAAAATTATTAAAATTGAAGAAATATTAAGAAAATTATCAAATCAACTCAGAAAAATATGAAAAATTTACAGAAAATCTAAATTAATATAATGAGCTTGCAGAAAAATTTTGGAATGAAAAAAATTGAGCAGAAGTGCTTATTTCAAGCAAATCAGCTTATGGCAAGTGCTTACTTATAAGCACTTACCACAAATCTGATCCAAACTGAACACACAGATGTAATATGCAACAATTAGCTCAGTGATGCTCAGAATTGATAAAAGAAAACACAGAAGCATAAAAATCAAGTGATAAGCAATTGATATAAGCTACAAAAATAAGCAGACTGGAACCAGAGTAAGCCAGAATCTCAAAAACAATTAAAACTATTAAACTTAACCAATGTAACTCAGAAATGACAAATAAGCACAATATCAAGCACAATTGAGCTCTAGCAACCCTAATCTCCAAAACAGAAATAGGCAATAAGCACCTATCTAGCAGTACCAAAAAGCAGTATCTAAAAAGCTTTAAAATGCAGACTAGTGGAGGCAAAAACAAGTTCACATAGGAGACAACTCAAAAACACAAAAAGCCCTAAATCTAACACTCCAATTGAACTTCAATTAAGTCTGAGATCAGATCAAGAAAACTGGTTGTACTGCAGATACTTTGACTTTCTAATATCACCTAAGTTTGACTTAAACTAATTTAAATTGCCCAAATCTGTTTCTAGATATATATTGAACAAGTTTGAGCTATAATATCTCAATCACATACTTAAAATGCATCAATTAAACAGAATCAACAAACTCAGCTCAGTTAACAAATATGAAATCAGTTTTAGAGATTTTAAGCTAAATTTTGATTTTTACCTACTAACTACCTGTTTTTATGACTGAGATAACCTACAAAATCCTAAGGAAAACTACTAGTTCCAAAAGCAACACAAGTAAGCAACATGAACAACAAAAACATACAGTACCAAACAATCCCTTGTCTGGCTGTAATGATACACTTCCAATAGAATAACCACAAAGATCCACCACAAAACAAATCCAAATCAATTCTGATCCAACAGCTATGACAGAAAATAAATCCACACAGAAATAAGAACTCAGATATTCTAACTCAGATTCAATTCAACACTAAATCTAGATCTACAAACTCAGTAAATCAGCTATTCAAATATCAATAACAAAGCAAACTCAGAACTCAGATCAGCACTCTAAACACAGATCTAATCAAACTCATACTACTATCAATCTCCAAATATCTATAATCTACTACTAACAAAACTCAAAATTACAATTACTCTACTAAGTATTCAATGGAACAGTGCTTAAAACAAGTAAACTATTTAAGAAATAAGAACAAAAGTATACCAGTCTCTTCTCCCTTAGCTAAACAAAGGGAGATTCACTATGCAAGCCTATCTTTAAGATAGGCCAAGTCCTTCCTTATCTGACTTAGCTTATCCAATTTACCACCTCAGCTACCAATTATCTGAACTTTTGACTTTGATTGACTGACTCAAATTACTTCCACTAATAAGCTAAAAAGCTTAAATGGAATGTATAAAAGGAAAATAAGCTCTACTGTGAGCTATAATAACTAATATGTAAACATTTTTATTTATTTTTATATTTTCTGATTTTTTTATTTTTATTTTTTTATGATTACTGATAAAAGTATAAAGAAGAATATTAGACTAAGGTAGATAGTTAAGCTGATTGTACTAAAATAAGCAGAATAAAAGCTGATTGAAAACAGAATAAGCTAAAGTAATTGAACAATAAGCTAAAAATATAAGAAGAAAACTCAGAATTTTTTTAAACACTTAATAAAAGTATTACATGATCTAGTCTAAATACAATCTGGAGTAAATTTTGCAGCATAACAATACACTAAAAAAATTACACACCAATGAACTCTAATTTAGACCTATTTATAGCAGAAGTGAGGAGGTTCGGGTCTGATGCCAGGTTGGCGATCCGTGCAACTTTTTGTGCTTCTTTCTTCTCATCTCAGCCACTTGATCATTTTTGTGCTTCTTTAAACTAATAGCAGCCCTTGGATGAGAATCAATGATGTGGCTTGCCCAATCAATCCTTGCCATCTGTCCCTTCCTTGTGTAATACTCTCTGACATATGACTCAGCAGAATCCAAGGAGAAAAATGATGTGTTTCTTCCAATCATGAGCAGCCAAGTGTCCCTGATAGATATAAACATTCTTTCTGACACATGTCTGAGCACGTGACAGGCTTCTAGAAGCTCCAATGATGAGATTATGATGGTTAATTGGTGAAAGGATGGTTAATTGAACCTTGTGAGAATTAGGGTTCATGGGTGGTTTGGGATTTCTGGGTATTGGGGAATTTTGGGGAAAAAAAACGTGTGTTTGTTTTTTATTATATTGAGTTTGGATCGGGTTGTGGGTTAAAGTGGTGGGCTGGGTAATATCAAAAGAATGTGGGCTTGGGTTGTGGTGTGTAAGATTTATATTGGACCAGGCTTATGGATTTAGATTTGGTTCTTTATATTTTCAGATTTTTAATAATAAGGACCAATCATGTAGTTTATAAAACTCCAAGGGCTGAATTTGTAATTCCTCAAAAATATAGTGTAAGGACTAATTTTGCCAATTCTGAATAAATGAAGGACTGAAATTGACTTTTAGATCCCAGCTTTGACCTTTTTGACCGTCTTCCACTCTCGTGCCCGATTTTCCGGTTTTTGTGTGATTTTTCGTCTTTTGTGATAAATCCGTACCTGCACGTTCACAACATAAAAACACGTGTTTTCTTGGCATTTGTTAGCTCAAATAGTCATTTTGGGTCGGTATTTAGCCATAAAATGGTGAGTGAATTAGCACTCACCAAAATCCCCCAGACTAAGGTATTGTCGTGTCCTCACGCAATGTGATCAATTCACGCTTTTGGGATAAATAATTTCAAAACTCTTCCTACTAACTTTGAAAAGTAGCAAGGAGGTTCGAAAGAAGTAATTAAATCATTTATTCCCGCAAACGCTCCGTTTTCCGATTTTCATGAATAACAACTACAACTACTATTTTTGTACTTTTTATATTTATATATGTGACGGTTTGCTTTGACTTTCATTATCAATTCTTATCTGTTGATAATTTTCAGGGTCAACGAGTAGAAACACTTCTCACAGAGAAGAGACCATACGGATAAAAATCGTCATCCTTGATTTTTCACAAGCTCCCAAACTAAGCGTAAAATCGAGATCATTGTTTATCCACAAGTTAGATGCTAACACTACCCACAAAAGTTACTTGTGTATTACCCCTTGTTCCCAGGTCCTAAGTTTTGTATCTCAAGATTTTAACTTGTGAGAAATGAATTGCTTCATATTTTCTCGTTTTGATAGTTTTTAGTCCGATAAGAGCACAAAATTTGAACGCTAAGTAGTTTCCAAACTTTTCCTCGAAAATCCCTGCATACAGAAATCGGGTCCACATGAAGGTCTCTGATTTAACACGATTTGTAGGGGCTCCCTTTTTATTTACGACCGAGACATACCATGTTTGATACCCGAAACGGAAGCTTTTTATTAGGGAAACCCCCGGATTCGAAGCTTGGCATTTTTGCATAATCATAAGCACTTTAATAATACTTTGGTCCTTACTCCTTTATTTCCTTTACAATCAACGGTTTATGAGCCGCCAAGATGTAAGAGCTTTATTATGACTTTGGATTTCTATCCGCTGCTTTTTTTAATAGCTTTGGATTCCTCTGCCTTTTTATTTGGCTTTGGACTATTATTATTGATATTCATAATCATATGCCAAACCCCGAGTCCTACAGCTTTTACTAAGATCACAACATCGCCTGCGAACCGGCAAGATGCAATAGTCTATTTTACCGTAACACTGGCAGTACCCCTATGTGTACCAAACCCCCATATGCAGAGATTTTGTTGGGAACGAGAAAAAACTAATTATTGCCCAAACCGTATACCCTTAATTAATCCTAGAGATCTATTATTATAGGTGTGCAAGCTTGTGGGAACAAGGAGGCCACAAGTACCTCTCGTGGGCTTTTTAAACCCCAGTAATGAGATCCGTGTATAGCACGAAACTTCTAAATAAACTCTATCATTCATCGATCTCCGCAAATTTAAAATCCCAAATAATGAGATCCGCGAATGCTTAGCCATAATCTTTTGATTATTTTGGCTAAGGGAGACAAGCTAGGGCTCAACACGCCCGGTCAAGTCAAAACATTTATTTCTACTCTCGCCGGTAGGAAAGTCAAAACAAGGTGTCAAATCTTATTATTCATATATATATATATATATATATATATATATATATATATATATATATATATATATATATTTTACTTTTCATTTTTTTTTAATAAAGCGGTGATAAAAATTAACATTTTTTGTGGAAAACGGAGTTGCAAGAGTGCACGACTTTTGTGAAAAATGCAAGGTCAAAATCGAATCGAACATTCACCCTCCCCCAGACTAGAATGAAACATTGTCCTCAATGTTTTACGGGTAAAGGTAATCCTAACAAAATTCTAGGCCGTTTATTAATTATGCCAAAGAAAACGTTAGTCGATAAGATTCACGGATATAGGATTTCCAAGTAGCACCGATGAATGAAACTCGAGCGAAGAGAAGATAACGAGCACGAGAGTCATAAATCGCGGACAATCCTAACAATCATCACAAACAACCACGGAACACAAGAGTAGAAGAGGCACCCCCTCCTCACGTTATTTGTTAGAAAATAGAAAATAAGAAGATGAAATTGGATAAGCATGGGTTGCCACCCACGAAGCGCTTGTTTTTGTTCACCGAGTCACATGAGCTTGACTCGATCCCCGAATTCAATCGTCCTTGGGGAAAGTTTGGAGATCCGGGACTACCATAGTCGGTACATCCCCTCCAAAGTAGTGTTTCAATCGGTGACCATTCACCTTAAAATTGGGACCATCTTGTTGAGCTAACTCAACGGTTCCATAAGGGAAAACTTGGGTTATTGTGAATGGTCCAGACCAACGGGTTTTAAGCTTACCCGAGAATATCTTTAACCGAGAGTTAAAAAGTAGCACTTGATCACCAACGTTAAAAACGCGGTCTTTGATCTTGGCATCATGGATTCTTTTTGTTTTCTCTTTATATCAAAGAATTCTCGTAAGCTTGATCACGGAGTTCAACTAACTCATTCAATTGAACTTTTCGGTGATCACCCGCGGTTTTCAAGTCAAAGTTGGCATGTTTTAAGGCCCAGTAGGCCTTGTGCTCTAGTTCAATGGGCAAATGACAAGCTTTCCCGTAAACCAGCTTATATGGTGTACACCCAATGGGAGTTTTGTAAGCGGTCCAGAAAGCCCATAATGCATCTTCTAATTTGTCGGCCCAAGAGGCACGGTGCTCTCCTACTGTCCTTTCAAGTATACGTTTTAAACCATGATTGGAGACCTCAACTTGACCACTCGTTTGTGGATGATAAGCCGTGGAAAGACGATGTGTGACACCATATTTAAGCATAACTTTCGCAAATTGATCATTGCAAAAATGGGTCCCACAATCGCTAATGATGGCTCGAGGTGCACCAAATCGGGCAAAGAGACTCTTTAAAAATTTAACAACCACTCGGGCGTCATTTGTGGGGAGCGCCTTCGCTTCAACCCATTTTGATAAGTAATCGACGACCACGAGAATGTATTTGTTCCCCCTAGACGACGGGAATGGCCCCATGAAATCGATGCCCCAAACGTCAAAAATCTCACAAACTTGAATCGCATTTTGCGGCATTTCATCCTTTTGAGAAATTTTCCCTTGATGTTGGCAAGAATCACATGTTTTCACCAATTCATGGGCATCCCGATATATCGTCGGCCAATAAAAGTCGGAATCAAAAACCTTTTAAGCGGTGAAATTGGCACCATGATGTCCCCCCGATGACATGCCTTAAGTATTTCAACGGCATCCGTACCGTGAACACACCGCCGGATCACTTGATCCGCACAGACTTTGAACAAGTAGGGGTCGTCCCAAAAATAATGTTGGGCATCTTTAAAGAATTTCTTCTTTTGCTGGGACGACATCCCTTTCCTAATGAAATTCCCCGCATGGTAATTTGCAAACTCGGCGAACCATGGGGTACTTTGGTCAATTTTGGTCACACTTCCAAGTGTCTCGAGAGGAAAAGCATCATTAATTTCCTTTTTCTCGAGAACACTTTGATGGGGGTTCTCAAGTCGTGAAAGGTGTTCAGCAGCAAGATTCTTTCTCCTCCCGTTACTTGGATTTGAAATACATGGCATCCTTTGCTTATGTATTTCATCGTCTTGGCGTACGAAATGATATTGAACGAAGTTTTAGGTTTATCACCTTGGATGATTAAGGTTTCACCGTCGAATGGAATTTGGATGATTTTCTCGTCACAAATTATTCTGGCACGGTGTTTAGATAACCAATCCATACCAATGATGACATCAAAACTTCCTAATTGGATGGGCATAAGATCGATAGGGAAAGATTTATTTAGAAGGGTTAAGGTGCAGTTTTCGATTAGGTTATTGGTACTTAAAATATTTCCATCTGTTAATTCTATTTCATAGATAGTATCTAATTCTACAGGAGTAATATTTAGAATTGCGGCAAACGAAGTAGACACAAAACTTTTATCTGCTCCTGAATCAAATAATCTCCTAGCATCTTGTTGATTTAATAGGAACGTACCCGTAACAACATCAGAATTCTGCGTTGTGTTCCCATCACCAAGTACATACGCTCTTCCTCGGGCAACATTATTGGCAATTTTCGGACATTGAGTTCTGTAATGTCCAACTTCTCCACAACCATGGCACTTTACTGCTATCGGTTGTGTGTTGGCTCCAGTCGCTCGACAGTCCCTTGTCATGTGACCAATTCTTCTACAGTTGCCACAAGCAGCCTTACATGCTCCAGTATGATGCATGCTGCACTTGTTACATGGGGGTAGAGTTCCGGCATAACCTTTACTTTCTGCAGGCACTGCTGCATAAGCTCTGGTAGCTTCTTGCCGATGATTTTGTTGCTGATGATGATTACTACGGTTTTGCTGTTGATCTCTGTTGCGGTTGCTGCTTTGATTGTTGTTGTTGTTGTAGCTCCGGTTACCACTGTAACTGTTGTTGTAGCTGCGGTTGTTGCTATTGTTGTTCCCACGGTTATCAGCACTTCTCTTATGCTCATTGATCACGAAGGTAGAACCTCTTTTGATCACCCGGGTTAACAATCTCTGTGCAAGCCCCATAGCTTCTTCTACGTATTTGGATTTGATGAGGTAACATCCCCTTCAATGGATGGTGGCAGTTGGTGAGTGCTAATTCACTAACCATTTTATGGCTAAATACCGACCCAAAATGACTATTTGAGCTAACAAATGCCAAGAAAACACGTGTTTTTATGTTGTGAACATGCAGGTACGGATTTATCACAAAAAGACGAAAAATAACACGAAAACCGGAAAATCGGGCACGAGAGTGGAAGACGGTCAAAGCTGAGATCTAAAAGTCAATTTCAGTCCTTCATTTATTCAGAATTGGCAAAATTAGTCCTTACACTATATTTTTGAGGAATTACAAATTCAGCCCTTGGAGTTTTACAAACTACATGATTGGTCCTTATTATTAAAATCTGAAAATATAAAGAACCAAATCTAAATCCATAAGCCTGGTCCAATATAAATCTTACACACCACAACCCAAGCCCACATTCTTTTGATATTACCCAGCCCACCACTTTAACCCACAACCCGATCCAAACTCAATATAATAAAAAACAAACATACGTTTTTTTTTCCCCAAAATTCCCCGATACCCAGAAATCCCAAACCACCCATGAACCCTAATTCTCACAAGGTTCAATTAACCATCCTTTCACCAATTAACCATCATAATCTCATCATTGGAGCTTCTAGAAGCCTGTCACGTGCTCAGACATGTGTCAGAGAAAATGTTTATATCTATCAGGGACACTTGGCTGCTCATGATTGGAAGAAACACATCATTTTTCTCCTTGGATTCTGCTGAGTCATATGTTAGAGAGTATTACACAAGGAAGGGACAGATGGCAAGGATTGATTGGGCAAGCCACATAATTGATTCTCATCCAAGGGCTGCTATTAGTTTAAAGAAGCACAAAAATGATCAAGTGGCTGAGATGAGAAGAAAGAAGCACAAAAAGTTGCACGGATCGCCAACCTGGCATCAGACCCGAACCTCCTCACTTCGGCTATAAATAGGTCTAAATTAGAGTTCATTGGTGTGTAATTTTTTTAGTGTATTGTTATGCTGCAAAATTTACTCCAGATTGTATTTAGACTAGATCATGTAATACTTTAATTAAGTGTTTAATAAAATTCTGAGTTTTCTTCTTGTATTTTTAGCTTATTGTTCAATTACTTTAGCTTATTCTGTTTTCATTCAGCTTTTATTCTGCTTATTTTAGTACAATCAGCTTAACTATCTACCTTAGTCTAATATTCTTCTTTATACTTTTATCAGTAATCATAAAAAAATAAAAATAAAAAAATCAAAAAATATAAAAATAAATAAAAATGTTTACATATTAGTTATTATAGCTCACAGTAGAGCTTATTTTCCTTTTATACATTCCATTTAAGCTTTTTAGCTTATTAGTGGAAGTAATTTGAGTCAGTCAATCAAAGTCAAAAGTTCAGATAATTGGTAGCTGAGGTGGTAAATTGGATAAGCTAAGTCAGATAAGGAAGGACTTGGCCTATCTTAAAGATAGGCTTGCATAGTGAATCTCCCTTTGTTTAGCTAAGCGAGAAGAGACTGGTATACTTTTGTTCTTATTTCTTAAATAGTTTACTTGTTTTAAGCACTGTTCCATTGAATACTTAGTAGAGTAATTGTAATTTTGAGTTTTGTTAGTAGTAGATTATAGATATTTGGAGATTGATAGTAGTATGAGTTTGATTAGATCTGTGTTTAGAGTGCTGATCTGAGTTATGAGTTTGCTTTGTTATTGATATTTGAATAGCTGATTTACTGAGTTTGTAGATCTAGATTTAGTGTTGAATTGAATCTGAGTTAGAATATCTGAGTTCTTATTTCTGTGTGGATTTATTTTCTGTCATAGCTGTTGGATCAGAATTGATTTGGATTTGTTTTGTGGTGGATCTTTGTGGTTATTCTATTGGAGTGTATCATTACAGCCAGACAAGGGATTGTTTGGTACTGTATGTTTTTGTTGTTCATGTTTCTTACCTGTGTTGCTTTTGGAACTAGTAGTTTTCCTTAGGATTTTGTAGGTTATCTCAGTCATAAAAACAGGTAGTTAGTAGGTAAAAACAAAATTTAGCTTAAAATCTCTAAAACTGATTTCATATTTGTTAACTGAGCTGAGTTTGTTGATTCTGTTTGATTGATGCATTTTAAGTATGTGATTGAGATATTGTAGCTCAAACTTGTTCAATATATATCTAGAAACAGATTTGGGCAATTTAAATTAGTTTAAGTCAAACTTAGGTGATATTAGAAAGTCAAAGTATCTGCAGTACAACCAGTTTTCTTGATCTGATCTCAGACTTAATTGAAGTTCAATTGGAGTGTTAGATTTAGGGCTTTTTGTGTTTTTGAGTTGTCTCCTATGTGAACTTGTTTTTGCCTGCACTAGTCTGAATTTTAAAGCTTTTTAGATACTGCTTTTTGGTACTACTAGATAGGTGCTTATTGCCTATTTCTGTTTTGGAGATTAGGGCTGCTAGAGCTCAACTGTGCTTGATATTGTGCTTATTTGTCATTTCTGAGTTACATTGGTTAAGTTTCAGTAGTTTTAATTGTTTTTGAGATTCTGGCTTACTCTGGTTCCAGTCTGCTTATTTTTGTAGCTTATATCAATTGCTTATCACTTGATTTTTATGCTTCTGTGTTTTCTTTTATCATTCTGAGCATCACTGAGCTAATTGTTGCATATTACATCTGTGTGTTCAGTTTGGATCAGACTTGTGGTAAGTGCTTATAAATAAGCACTTGCCATAAGCTGATTTGCTTGAAATAAGCACTTCTGCTCAATTTTTTTCATTCCAAAATTTTTCTGCAAGCTCATTATATTAATTTAGATTTTCTGTAAATTTTTCATAATTTTCTGAGTTGATTTGATAATTTTCTTAATATTTCTTCAATTTTAATCATTTTTATATCATTTTTAATTACCAAAAATCAATAAAAATAAGAAAAAGCTGTGAAAAATACAAAAATATTTTTAGAAATTCTTTTATTATATTTTAGAATTTTTAGAATTTAATTTTCATTTTTCCAATTTATTTTTCTATTTTTCCTTATTTTTAATTCATTTTAAATTCCAAAAATCAATTTTAATTCATTGAAAATAAAAGAAAAGTAAAAAAAAAATATATTTTTCTTTTTCTTAAAATTCGTTTTATTAGTTTAAGATTTTTAGAAAATATTTTCAAGTTCGTAGGATCATTTTTCGATATACGTTACGTTTTAAATTTTGCGGTTGCATTTTCGTTTTCGCGTTTTTAACTTTGGTGCATAATTAGCTTGTACTCTTTGCATATTTCATAGTTGTTAGTGATTACTTGAATATCTTGATTGCTATTTTCACTTTCTCACTTTTCAATTCACGGTTTCACGAATCGATATTCTCGATTCGATTCGCCTTCGTTGGGAAACGACTCAGGTGATCCGTATTTTACGCTGAATCGCTGATCACTTCGATACTATACTATATATTATATAATTGGTTTTCACACAAATCAATTTTTGGCGCCGCTGCCGGGGAAGGCCGAAGTGAATTTTTGAATAACGTTTTGAAAAATCGTGTTTTGTTAAGCCTTCCTCTACTTTGTATATATATTTCTATAAAAAATGAAAAATCAAAAACACTTTTCCTAAAGTGTTTTAAAAAATACCAAAAAAAAATAATAAAAGTTACAGCCTCGACTCGATCGAAAGAAAGGGCGTTGTAAACCAAAAAAGTATCACAATATAACGAAAACGTAATTTAGTTGTTAATCGGATTATTTCAATTACTACAACCGAATAAGCGGGAAATACGGATAACTAAGACATTAAATTGCTAGCTGAAGAGAGATCCATTCTTCTCTCCCGTCCCGTCGCGCGTGGTTTTGAAAGAAACGGTTTTCGATTAACATTACGTTTTAAGAAAAGAAAAACAAAAGAAATAAAAAGTTTTTGTGAAAAATATAAAAAAAACAAAAAGATTTTCCTTTTTCTTTTTCTTTTCTTTTTAATTTTGCTTTTGGTGTATGCACACCCGCTCTTCTTTTGAGAGTCTTATATCACATTTGTCAAATCCCGAAAGGGTAATTCGTCATACACACTGTGTCCATTTCCTTAACGTTGAGGAAATGGATATGAATAATCAACACCCTCCGGTGGGTGGTGATGAAAACCAACACATGCCGGCTCCCGATCTCCGAACGATGGAGGAGCTGTGCCAACCCACGATGCATGGTAGAGGTGGCCCGATTGCCCCTCTAAATATCGAGGCCACGGATTTTGGACTTAAGCACCACATGATACAACAAGTCCAAAATTCATGCCAATTTCACGGACTACCGGGTGACGATGCAAATAAGCATCTCGATAAGTTTCTAACCGTCACCCAAAATATGAAGAAAAACGGGGTCTCCGATGACGCCCTCCATCTCTCTCTCTTCCCCTATTCTCTTACTCATCATGCCACCGCGTGGTTTGATCGCCTTCCCAGGAACTCGATTCATACTTTCAATGAAATGGTTTCCAAGTTCCTGGCGAAGTATTTTCCACCATCGATGGTGACGAAGTTGAGGAATGATATTAGTAATTTTCGACAACTCCCCGATGAGTCTTTGTTTGAGGCTTGGGAGCGTTACAAGCTTGCCATTGATCGTTGTCCGAATCATAATATGCTTCTCGTCACAATAATTGATACGTTTTATAATGGATTGGCTTTACGACATAGGGACACGATCAATGCTGCAGCTGGTGGTACTTTCATGAAACGTCGTCCCGAGACCCGAGGATTGTTATGAGCTAATCGAGAATATGACGGCCCATTACAACTATTGGGATTCCTCAGCCGAGAGGAATGAGCCAATAAGATCGACTGCGACTCTAAACTCTTCTTCTTCTAACTCCGAGCTAGCCGTCTTGAATAAGAAACTTGACGATTTGTCGACGGCTATGCTAAGAATGTACCAAATGATGCCGAATCAAGTAAAAAACACACAAGTTAATATGGTCAATACCGTTTGTGAAACTTGTGGTGGTCCACACCCGTACTATGAATGTCCGACGACCGGCTCTTTTGCTCAAGAGAACGTGTATGCTGCGAATATGGGTGGCAACGGTTACCCACCTCTTCAAGGAAACCGTAATCTCCTTAGCTACCGTTCGAGCCATTTTCAAGGACCACCCGGGTTTAATCAACCTAATCAAGTGAATCAGAATAACAATGTGCAAAACCGTAATCATCAATTCAATAACAATCAAAATCACAACCGCGGAAATAATGGTTTTCAAGGACAAAATTAGAATTTTCAACAAAATCAAAACCGGGGAAATTATCACCAAGGCCCGTCTCAAGGGAACAACTTTCAAAACAATGGGAATTTTCAGAATAATAATCATGGAAATCAGAACAATGGCAATTTTCAAAACCGTGGGCAAAGTTTCAATAATCAAAATCAAGCTGCTATTCCAAATCCGTCGCCCACGGAAGAGTTGATTAAACAATTGATTCAAGGTCAACAAGCTTTAATTGCTAAACAAGATGAAACAACGAAATTGTTTGCGACTCAAATCAATGATATCAACAAGCGTTTAAATGATCGACCCTCGGGCTCTGGAACGTTGCCAAGCAACACGATCGCTAACCCGAGGGGCGATGCAAAAGCGATCATAACAAGGAGTGGTGTTACTTATGATGGACCGACGGCTCCGACTACCTCTTCTTCTCTACCTCCCAAGGTAGTCGCCCGTGAACCCGAGGTGACAACGGATACGGAAATTCCTATTAATAATGGAAGGACCGAAGACATCCAACCTCCGGTGGTCCCGACGTCTAAAGGAAAGGAAAAGGTTGTTAATGATAATGAAAATGAAACACCGGTTAAAACAAAGTTGACATATCCATCACGCTTAAATGAACAAAAGCACCGCGAGAAGGATAAAAACCAAATGGAGAAATTTTATCAGATTTTTCAAGAGTTACACTTTGATATAAGTCTCGCGGATGCTATACTTTTGATGCCTAAATTTGCTTCGATGCTAAAAGGTTTTTTTGAATAATAAGGAAAAGCTTTTTGAAATGTCAAGGACTCAAATGAACGAGAATTGCTCAGCGGTTCTTCTTAAAAAGCTACCCGAAAAGCTTGAAGACCCTGGCAAGTTTCTAATACCGTGCAATTTTCCGGGTATGGTTCAATGCTTCGCCTTGGCTGATCTTGGTGCTAGCATTAACCTTATGCCATTGTCGATATGGAAAAAGTTGTCTCTTCCTAACTTGACACCGACGCTTATGACCCTCGAGCTTGCCGACCGATCTACGTCTCGTCCAATTGGCATAGCTGAGGATATTTTTGTCAATGTTGGGAAATTTCATTTCCCTGCGGATTTTGTGGTTTTTGATTTCGATGCCGATCCACGGGTTCCTCTCATTCTCGGGAGAGGTTTCCTAAGGACCGGTCGTGCTTTAATTGATGTTTATGACGAGGAGATTACTTTACGTGTTGGAAACGAAGCCGTCACTTTTAACCTTGATCAAACCGCGAGATACTCCTCCGATTACGATGTTTCTTCTATCAACCGTATTGATGTTATTGATGAACTTACGGAGGAGTATGCTCAAGAATTTATTGGTTTTACCGATAATGCTTCGAGTGGCAATCCCACTACTTCTTTTGAACCGATCGTCTCCGATTCTTCCCCTTCCCTCACTCCGTTTGAGGGAAGTGATCTCGCTTGGGAAGAAATCAATGCTTGTCTTGTAAATGAATCATTTTCATCGGAAATTGATAATAATAACTTTGATCCGGAGGGGGACATTTTATTAATTGAAAAATTGTTAAACGAAAAACCGATTATTTCTTCCCCTCCGGTAGAATTAAAAATGGCAGACGTAAAAGAAGTTAAGCCGTCAATAGAGAATCCTCCGGAGCTCGAGCTCAAGGATTTGCCTCCTCATCTCGAATACGCATACTTGGAAAAAAAAATGATAAATTACCGGTTATAATATCAAAAAGCCTTAAAGATGAGGAGAAGACACGACTATTAGATGTGCTTCAGAAGCATAAAAGTGCGATTGCTTGGCAAATATCCGACATTAAGGGAATCGACCCTCGATTTTGTACACATAAGATTCTTCTTGAAGATAATCACAAAGCTTCCATCCAGCAACAACGACGGGTTAATCCACAAATCCACGAAGTGATAAAAAAGGAAGTTAGAAAACTCCTTGACGCTGGAATGATTTATCCGATCTCGGATAGTTCATGGGTTAGCCCGGTTCATTGTGTGCCAAAGAAGGGCGGAATCACTGTTGTGAAGAATGACGATAATGTGCTTATACCGACTCGACTTGTGACCGGATGGAGAGTTTGTATCGACTACCGCAAGTTGAATGATGCGACACGTAAAGACCTTTTCCCGTTCCCTTTTATGGACCAAATGCTTGAACGTTTAGCGGGAAATGAGTTCTATTGTTTTCTGGATGGCTTTTCTGGGTACTTTCAAATTCCCATTGATCCCCAGGATCAAGAAAAGACCACTTTTACTTGCCCATATGGAATGTTTGCCTATCGTAGAATGCCCTTTGGCTTATGTAACGCTCCAGGCACGTTTCACCGGTGTATGATGGCCATTTTCTCCGATATGATTGAAAAAACCATGGAAGTGTTCATGGACGGCTTCTCCGTCTATGGAAATTCTTTCAACTCTTGCCTCTCCCATTTGGAAAGAATGCTAATTCGGTGTGAAAACACTAATTTAGTTCTAAATTGGGAGAAGTGCCACTTCATGGTTAAAGAGGGAATAGTCCTCGGCCATAAAATATCCAAATCTGGAATTAAGGTGGATCGGGCAAAAGTCGATGTTATTGCTAAATTACCACACCCGACTACCGTCAAAGGAATTAGAAGTTTCCTTGGTCATGCTGGCTTTTACCGACGTTTCATTCAAGACTTCTCCAAAATAGCCCGGCCTCTGACCCACCTTTTAGAAAAAGACGCTCCGTTTAACTTCACAAATGAATGCGTCGATGCATTTAATGTTTTAAAGAAGAAGTTAACGGAGGCACCAATCTTAGTTGCCCCCGATTGGAACTTACCATTTGAGCTAATGTGTGATGCAAGTGATTATGCCATTGGTGCAGTTCTGGGGCAACGTAAGAACAAGTATTTTCAACCGATACACTATGCAAGCAAGACCATGAATGACGCCCAACATCACTATACAACTACCGAAAAGGAAATGTTAGCGGTTGTCTATGATTTTGAGAAATTTAGGTCTTATTTGCTTCTTAAAAAGTGCATAGTGTATACGGACCACTCAGCCCTAAAGTACTTAATGGCTAAACAAGATGCGAAGCTACGTTTAATGCGGTGGGTTCTTTTGCTCCAAGAATTTAATGTCGAAATACGAGACAAGAAAGGAGCTGCAAAAGAAAAGAAGAAACAACTTGATGAAGTGCCAATTGTAAAAGAATTTTCTGACGTATTTCCCGAAGACTTACCTGGAATCCCACCAACCCGTCAAGTAGAATTCCGCATCGATTTAGTGCCTGGAGCAGCACCAGTTGCAAAAGCACCATATCGATTAGCACCCTCCGAAATGAAAGAATTATCTGAACAGTTGAAAGAACTATCAGATAAAGGATTCATTCAACCAAGTTCATCCCCTTGGGGAGCACCAATCCTATTCGTCAAAAAGAAAGATGGAACGTTCTGAATGTGTATCGATTACAGGGAGTTGAACAAACTCACGGTGAAGAATCGATATCCATTGCCAAGGATCGACGATCTATTTGACCAATTACAAGGATCAAGTGTTTACTCAAAAATCGATCTAAGATCAGGATATCATCAATTAAGAGTTAGGGAAGAGGACATTCCCAAGACAGCTTTTCGAACACGATACGGACATTATGAATTTCAAGTGATGCCATTTGGTCTTACCAATGCACTAGTTGTATTCATGGATTTAATGAACCGAGTATGCAAACCATACTTGGATAAATTCGTTGTTGTGTTCATTGATGATATTTTAATCTATTCGCGCAATAAAGAGGAGCATGCCGAACACTTAAGGACTATTTTGGAGTTACTTAAGAAAGAAAAGTTGTACGCCAAGTTTTCCAAATGTGATATTTGGATTTCTACCGTTCAATTTTTAGGCCATATCATCAACAACAAAGGTATCCATGTAGATCCCGCGAAGATAGAAGCAGTTAAAGGTTGGACGTCACCCACCACCCCAACCGAAATTTGTCAATTCTTAGGTCTCGCTGGTTATTACCGGAGATTTATAGAAGGTTTTTCAAAGATTGCAAAACCTTTGACGGAACTAACCAAGAAGAACAAGAAGTATATCTGGGGAGAGAATCAAAAGTCAGCATTTCAACTGCTGAAACAGAAGCTTTGTGAAGCACCAATATTAGCATTACCGGAAGGCAATGAGGACTTTGTAGTGTATTGTGACGCATCTCATCATGGTTTAGGTGCGGTACTAATGCAAAGAGACAAAGTTATAGCCTATGCTTCCCGACAGCTGAAGAAGAATGAAGAAAACTACACCACTCATGATCTAGAATTAGGAGCAGTAGTTTTTGCTCTTAAGATATGGAGACATTACCTATATGGTACAAAGTGTACGGTTTTCACCGATCACAAGAGTCTACAGCATATACTAGATCAGAAGGAGCCGAACATGAGACAACGAAGATGGTTAGAATTACTCAATGACTACGACTGTGAAATTCGTTACCATCCTGGTAAAGCGAATGTAGTAGCCGATGCGTTGAGTAGAAAAGATAGAATTAAACCTCTTAGAGTTCGATCTCTAGGAATGACAATTCATTCGCCACTTCTAGCTCAAATCATCAAAGCTCAAGCAGAAGCTCTACAAGAAGAAAACCGGCAATATGAGAAAATTGACAGAAGGTCAAACCTGGAAGATCAGGTTGACAGAATGCCAAATAATGAAAAAGAATTTGTGAGAAGAAATGATGGAATGTTATGTTTTAAGGAAAGATATTGGATTCCTCTCTTTGGAGGTATTTGAGACCTTATCATGCATGAATCTCATAAATCCAAATATTCTATTCATCCCGGTTCCAATAAGATGTACCAAGATATTAAGAAGAATTATTGGTGGCCAAATATGAAAGCTGATATCGCCGAGTATGTTGGTAAATGTTTAACTTGTTCTAGAGTAAAGGCAGAGACTCAGAAACCATCAGGATTACTCGTGCAACTAGAAATTCCGGTCTGGAAATGGGAACGAATCACCATGGATTTTATTACCAAATTACCAAAGACTTCGACCGGATTAGACACAATCTGGGTTATCATCGATCGATTAACCAAGTCTGCACATTTCCTACCAATCAAGGAAACTGATGAGATGGAAACACTCGCTCAGTTGTATTTTAAGGAAATTGTGATTAGACATGGGGTGCCAATATCTATTATTTCTGATAGAGATAGCCGATTCACCTCAAGATTTTGGGAATCGCTACAAAAATCTCTTGGTACTCGATTAGATATGAGCACCGCTTATCATCCGCAAACCGATGGACAAAGTGAAAGAACAATCCAAACCTTGGAAGATATGCTCCGAGCATGTGTGATTGATTTCGGAAAAGGTTGGGATAGACACTTGCCATTAGTTGAATTCTCATACAATAACAGCTACCATGCCAGCATAAAGGCTGCACCTTTTGAAGCACTGTACGGAAGGAAGTGCAGATCACCAATCTGTTGGATAGAAGTTGGTGATATGCAACTCACCGGACCAGAGCTAATACATGACACTACAGAGAAGATATTCCTAATCAAGCAACGCTTGCAAGCTGCTCGTGACAGACAGAAGAGTTATGCTGATGTCAGGAGAAAGCCTATGGAATTTCAAGTAGGAGACAAAGTCATGTTGAAGGTTTCTCCCTGGAAGGGAATGATTCGTTTTGGAAGACGTGGAAAGTTAAATCCGAGGTACATTGGACCTTTCAAAATTCTGGAGAGAATTGGTTCAGTTGCTTATAAGTTAGAACTTCCGGAAGAACTCAGTAGGGTACATCCTACGTTCCACGTATCACAACTCAAGAAATGTTTGTCTGACGAAACTCTCGTCATTCCACTAAAAGAGATTAGGTTGGACGACAAACTAGTGTTCACAGAAGAGCCTGTGGAAATAATGGATAAAGAGATAAAACAACTCAAACAGAATCGTATCCCCATTGTAAAGGTTAGATGGGACTCAAAACGAGGACCAACTTATACATGGGAAAGAGAAGATAGATTCCGTGAGAAATATCCACATTTATTTTCATAGAACGCACTTGTTAGATTTCTTATCGAATTTCGGGACAAATTTCAGAATGACAAGTGGGTACTGTAGAACCCTGTAAAAATTTCTTGTAATTAAATCATTAATAAATAAATAATCCTTTGTTATCGTTTCTAATTCCCATTTTCTCGGAAAATTTTGAAATTTTTCTTATTATATTATTTTGACGATTTTCACAAAATAATATAATTCACGAAATAACGGAATTAATCCTCGACACGTTACACGAAACCTAAACTTTTCATTTAATCCTAAAATTAATTCCTAAATCCTAATTATATTTCCTAAATATAATTAAAATTTCCAAATTACCTAATTAACCAATCAGACCCTTAATTATTTCGGCCCACACCACAGTTACTATTCCTAAGCCCAACGAACCAAAGCCCAAAATCCAAATACTTGTAATTTTCATCCGATCGACTAGTTCAAGCAACCCCCAAAACGCCTCGTTTATTTCTAAATCTTACACACGACATACGTATTTTATTTTCTCATCTCATTAACCTCCTAGCCAACTATTAGTGTGTCAATTCTCACGTCCATACGTTGAGTTTTGATACGTTTTTAAGAGGCAAAGGGATCGACTCCTATAAAACCAAATCGATTTGTAATATATTCAAAACTTAACCGTTTTGATTCCCGTTTGTTTCTAATCGTTCCTAATAATATTTCTGAGTTGATTCTATGTTCAAATGTTAAGAATGATCAAGTATGTACAAGTAGTATACGATTTTGTAAATAGTATATATGGATAAATGCTTGGTCGACATATAGCATGAATCACCACAACATGTTCCATCTTTTGTGCTCTCACATACACTTGAATAACATTATAAAAATCACCTAAGAGCTAGTTCCCTGACATGCAAATAGTACGAGAAGTTCTCATTGAAATTTTCTTACTTACGTGTTATATATTCAAGTAATATATAACGTACATGCATGCACTTGCTCTTATTCATTCTCATACTCTTTCACTGAGTTATTTCGTCCTTCAAACTATTCTCACGAGACCATAAGTCGATTGTATAATTATTTGGAAGCAAGGAAAGGAAATCGGGTTTGATATTTATATATAACGTTTGGGTTATATTGTGAAACGTGATTTTCTTGTGTTCCATACTATCACACTCGACTCTTGATTACCTCTAAGGTGTTTGTAAGTCATTTATACTCAATTCCAGTCCATATCACACGTTAAAGTTTTGTCATGCACTTTGTTTTTGTTGTTTCGAACGTATATCACTTTGCACATTTATTACACGTAAATATTAATTCTTAGTACACGAAACGTGACTAGCCTCTATCTTGGAAGGCCTAGGAGTCACGTAGCACACCTAATTCACTTTAGTTGTAACGTTACAAGCATTTCACACACCCATTTCAAATCATATCCATCGCATGAAAATTATTGTAACACTTAGTAAATATTTGCAAGTTTTCAAAATATATACCGGTTCCAAACATGCCACAAACTATACGTATAACTTTGAATTTCACTTAACAAAGGTACAATATTATTTCATGACTCCATAGACCACCTAGAAAACTAACATTTTCATATAAACGACTTGTGAAAATAATCACGTTTTGACACCATACTCGACCCATTTTGAATCGACACCAACCGAATTTTCAAACCAAAATTTATAATAAAAACCTTATGTTTGTCGATTGTGCTCAATCCAAGCCCATTAAGAATTTAAAATCCGTAAGCCCACTGGGCCCATATGAAATGTTTTTAGAATCATAAAAATAGCCCAAAGCCAAGCCCAAAACTTTTTTCCATGCCCTCGCCTCCAAAACTCTTAACGGGCCTATTATTGGATCGTTCTAAGCCCATAAGCTAAAAAAATAAGCTTTTAAATAAATAAGCTGTTGAAATTAGCTTATTAACAACTTAATAAGCTTCGGAAATTTTTAGAAAAGTTTTATAATTATTTTTACAAATTTGGACTAAAAATGTAACGCGACGACACCTAGAGGGACTAAATGTGTAAATATTGAAAAGAAAGGACTAAACTTATAAATACAAAAACATAAGGGTAAAATGTGATAAAAATTAATATTCTAAGGTTAGTATTGATTATTGGACAAAGTAGAGGACTATAGTTGAAATATATATAAAAAGGACTAACGGTGTAACGCAAATATCGTTAGAGTAAAAATGGTAAAATTGGAAAAGGAGACAAAGACTAAATATAAATTTATTTATCATTCTTATTTATTTTCTATTTTCGTCAATTTATTTTATGTTATATTTAAACTTTATTTTTATTTATATATATATTATTTAACGTAACGTTAATAATATATATAACGATATTTTAAAAAAATTAATATTTTACTTACGATTAAAAAGGTAAAACTTCGATGGATAATTTAAAAATCATGTTTTGTCATATCATGCATATCACAAGATTTTCACTGCACATCACTTATTCGTCATAACGAATATTTAATATTCGCTATTCCTTTGTATTTACCAAATAGTATTTGGTCAAGTTCTCAAATAAATTTATTTATCAGGTTGTGTTTCGAAGCCGTTTTCATAAATTTGTCCGACTTTATTTTCTTCATTTTCAGTATCAATCAAGGTGAGTCATAGCCTCACATTTACTTATTTTCAAAACTCCGTGAGGGGGATACATGTTATAAACAGATCGCAAGTATTTTTCTGTATGCTTCCTGACTGATATATGCCTAAGTTAGCTATTGCCAAAAGACCCTTAATCATGAGCCATTAATCACTGAGTAGAACGCGAATATAATGAATTGATCTATTTAAGGTTTGACAGCCTGTCCCATTAATACTTGACGGAATGCCATTATGCATGTGGTTAGTCGTATTAGTCGTGATAATTATATTTGAGTAAAAATAGGAACTGGCAAATCACCTATTACACGAGGGCAAATTTATCATTGATTTGATAAACACCTCCGTTTTTACGGTATTTGTTAACGTTTGCGTGTCATGAGACTTAGAGCAATATATGAACTGCAATATCAATATTTTCAAACTGATTGTATTTTCCAATACAATCTTACTTGTGTATCAAAATGATTATTAAATTCAAACTCTATGATTTCACTCAACATTTTTGTTGACTTTTAAGCATGTATCTCAGGTATTTAGCGGGGGAAGCAAGCATGGAACGGGCGGCAAAAACTTCAAAACTTGTCTACTTTATTTCAATAATGGTGTAAAATAAAAGATGTTTGATTTATTCAAACCATCAAGACTTTTATTATAATACTCTGATAAGGACCTCTTGTAATTGAATTTTTATAAATGAAATTATGGTTTAAAACGTCTCTTTCGAGCTGTTTTCTATCATTATGACTTCGATCCTCACCGTAACACCCTAATTACTATTCCGTTGCCACATTTCAAATTAGGGGGTGTTACAGTATGCGTGTGGAATAGGCTTATAACTATGGTCGCGAACATAATTATAAGGGTATCACACACGTGGACTTGTGACCATTATTGCATTGATTGGTGTTTGTTGTTATATGTTGTGGTAGATGGTATGTGATATCATGATTGGTGATGGCTGTATGGTTAGAGAAGTATTCTCTTAACCATTAGGGCAGTCGTTATATGTTGGGGTGTGTAGGTGGTGAGATTCCATCCTACCTATCATATGTTGATACCTCAATTATCGGTTGGTACTTATGTTGTGATATTTAAGTTGATTCGTTTGCTAGACATTTCGGTTGTATACCTAATTCTTGGGTTGGCATTCCTATTCGTACCATGATGGTACATATGCCATATTCTTTCTATTTGACGTCGTAATAGGTGTTGGGTAATCGAATTCGTTTTTGTTGGATACTAGTTCGTTTCTTTGGTTATTCCTTGCATTCATTCCGCGAATGAATATTATATTGTTCTTCGAGTATTGTTGGTTCGTGACGAGTTGGTGTGGATACTTGATCCCTCATTTACACACACCAATTGAATTTTGTGACATGTTTTGTGACCTGTTAGTATCGGTGTTTTTCTATGACTTTGGTTTGATCGTTGTACGAATGAGTCTGTAAGTTCATCGTTTGGTTTGCAATGTATTTGCGTGAGTGTTCACTGGTATGAGAACTGTCTATGGTTTTCATTTACCAAACTTTTTATGTATTTTGGTTCATCGAGTGTTTCTTTCGTTGAGGTACGCTTGTGGATGTTTTATGGGTATGTGTATTTTATATTTTCTTTGTATGGGTTTTCATGAACATTTTATCCGTGTCTACTTTTATTGGGAAAATTTTCTCATTGTGTTTTTCTAGCTTTGATTTTGATGTTCGTTACTTCGTTAGTCGGTAATTCGTACCCCTTTTGAGTTCGTTGATATACGTTTTGGTTCGACCGGTTTCATGATTCGCGTCGTTTACTTAGTATATATTGTCGTTTTGATTATCAATTTGTTCGTTGAAGAAGAAGAGGATGTTGCCAAGTGTCCAAGTGAGAAGTTCAGCTTCAAGATGTACGTTCTTCAGGCATCGCGGAGGTAGAAGAACCATATGAGGAACTATGAGATACGTGACTTAGAGTTGGGGAGTAGAACTTGATATTGGTATGGAGTAGAAAATGTTATCTACAAAGATCATAAGAATCTTTAGAATATATTTTACGAGAGGTTAATATATGTAGAAGAGAAGTTGGGTGTGGAATTTCTCAGTGACTACGATTTTCTGATTCTCCACTGTCAAGGAAGGGCAGACATCGTGGTAAGAGCGCTGAGCGGGAGTGAACGAGTGAAAATGTTGAGAGCAATGATTATGATAATTCAGTTTGGAGTTAAGAGGATGATATTGACAGCCTAGAGAGAGAGGTTCAAGGATGAGAACATGTAAGAAGAATGATTATTTGGTTTAGACCAGTAAATGGAAAGGAACGAAGATGGAGGAATGTACTTTACGGACCAGCTATTGGTTTCATTGAGAGGAAGCGTAAGGACATCAATCATGCAAGGTATTTGATACATCCGAGAATGGATAAGACGTATTATTACCTTAGCAAGAGATGTATGGAGGATTAGGTGAGATTTTTTTTTGCTTGGTGAGTTGGTAAAGAGCCATGGGGTGTCGCGTTGATCATCAAGAAACATGATGAAATACTTACTTCACAATAGTGGTAAACATGTTATAGAGACTTGAGAACGCGTATGTAGATGAGTACGACTTATCATTATCTTATGAGTGAACTAAGTGAGCGTACAAATCAGGCGTTGGATGGTGAGCTGAGAGCATGGGTGTGTTTGATTTTTTAGGAAGCCGGGGTGTACATTTACCCTTAGCTGAGTTCTCCTATATCAACAATTATTATTCTAGTATGGAGTATGGGCCGTGTGAAAAGTTGTATCGAAGGTAATGTAGGTCACCTGTTCTGTGGGCAAAGGTTGGAACAAGCCAACCAATTGATCCTGGACTGGAACGAGAGACTACGAATAAGGTTTTCTGACTAAGGAAACGACTTAAGGCAGCAAGAGATCGCCAAAAGAGTTATGCGGATTATTGCTGTAAGCCCTTAGAGATTGGTGTTGGTGATATTGTGAGGTTAAGAGTATCTCCTTGAAAGGGTGTTGTGCATTTCGGTAAGAAAGGCAAGCTAGCACCGAGATACATAGGACCATTTGGGATTTACGGAAGGGATTAGATTTGAGACATATCGGTTGAATTTGTCTAAGGAGTGAAGTAGAGTGCATGATACGTTTCACGTATCTAATGGAAAGAAGTGGTTGGCGGATGCTAGTCTACATGTCCCATTAGATGAGATTAAGATTGACAAGACTCTTCGTTTTGTCGAGAAACCTGTTGAGATTATGGAATCGAGATGTTAAGAGTTTGAAGTGTGGTGAGATAGCGTTGGTAAAGGTATGGTGGGATTCTAAGCGTGGTCCTGAGTTTACTTAGGAACGTGAGGATCAGATGTAATTAATGTTTGTTTTGTGTGTATTCATTATATGTGGTGTTTCCTGCGATTACCATTTGGATTTTCTTTTGGTTCGAGGGTATCGTACCAACCTGTGAGAAGTCGTTTTGATCATTGGTGTTATTGATCGGGGAGTGTATCTATTTGCGTGTATCGTTGGAGTGACGGAATATTTTCTATCGTGTGAATTCGAGTATTTAGTTGGTTCACATTTTTGCGATTCTTTCTTTGTGATTTTATGGTGTGGTATTTATCCGCTTAAAAATCCATAAATTTCCTTTTGCTGTTGTGAGTGGTGACTATAGTAGTTGAAATCTCGGGATGCGACTTCCCTAAGTGGGAGATGATGTAACAACCGTGGTTTTGGCAGGTCAGTTTGACTGATAGTCTTGACTCGGTTGACGTTTGTTTGGTGTGTCCTAGGTGTTTGAAGTGATATAAGGGTGATATAGGTGAGTTTTAGCACTAAATCCCTTTGCGTAAGTGGTTTTATTGTGATTTGGAAAGTTTGGAATTTGGGAAAGTTCATTTTGATCACCTTTGTGATGTAGAAATGACTTGTGTAATTTTTGGTGTTTTTGTGTTTTTGTGTAACGAGTCTTCGTTTAAGTATTTGAGCGTTAGCAAGTTACGAGAAGTTTGTTTTTATGTGTTATGTTTATAAAAGAGTGTGAAAATATATTTTTAGAAACTTTATTTTGATAATGATTATTTTCCGGTTTGTCGTAAAATTAAGGTTTATCGCGAAAGACGTTAGGATTCGTTATAGGAATACATAAAATATGAAAAGTATGATGTTTTTGGTGTAATAAATAAATTTAATAAAAAAAATAAATATATATCCCATTATATATAAAAAAATCGACCAATGTGGGTTAAGGAGGAAAAAGAAACCCAATTTTAGTCCAATTACAACTCCTAACTAAAAGGGTTATCTAGAATTATATTAGGATATTATATATACAAAACCAAAACACCCCAAAACCCCTTTTCTCTGGTTGTGGTCGTTCATGGGAGGCAAGGGAACAAGAAAAACTTAGGGTTTTTATTATTGAAGCTAAAATCAAGATCAAGGTATATTTTCGATACTAGTTTTCATTCAATTAATTAGTTATTGCGTTAATTCATGTAATATTAAGTATGATGGATCTAGGGTTTGTAAGTTTCTGTAATGAATTAATGATGTTAAACATGTTAGGATCATTAGTTAATAATAGTATGATGATTAGTGAAGGAGATTTGGTTATAAAACATGTTAAACATTGAGTTAGGGTTTGGACAGAAAACTAATGCTGTAAAGATGTGAGTGTAAATAACAGATGGTGAAGAGTTAAGTCACGAATTTTAGGTCTAAATTGAAGTTTAATGAAAGAGCTTTCCAAAAAGTCCAGCCACGATTGATTTCAAGGTCGGGAAGTTGGTCTTTTGATTTTTCTTTGTTAAGGTGGCAAAGCTGTCAAATCGGGAAAGATTTTGGGTAAATGTTTGAGGGTGTTTTTGTGGTTGTAAAAGTAGTATTTTGACTAGGCCTTCTGGAATAGTTAAGTATTAGGTTATATTAGACTACCACGAAAAGGATTTGCGATAAAAACATGTGGAAGTATTTTATGTTAATTGAAAATTTTTGGTGTGCGTTCAGATCCGAATTTGAGTAGTTGACAGGTTTGATTTTCTTTTGAGTACTTGTGTGTGTTATTGGTCCATGGCCTTCTGGTATTAGCTTGTATGCTTATGAGAGACCATGATAAATTTTTGGTGTGAGTTGTTGAGCTTTATTTGTCGTGATTTCATGTGGGCGAATGTACCCAAAAATTATGCGTTTTCTGGTTTTATAAGTGCAAGGGATTTAGTGAGTGTTAGGTTATGGTTATGGTTAGTATGGTGTCTAGGAGATCCATGGTGGGTCATTTGAGTCTTAGACATCCATCATATGTGTATTACATGGGTTGTAGCTTTTAGCTTGGCCATGTGTAATGTGGATTTATTTTGTGTGTTATAGATTGTGATTGGTTTTATGGAAGCTGCAAGGTTTGAGGTGAGTTCATAGTCCCATATTTTTACCTTGTTTTAAACTTGGGATGGGAATGATGCTTGTCTTAAATGGTTTGAATTACTGTGGTTATGTGTGTGTGTCAAAGAGCTTGGACTTATAATGTTATTGTATGTATGCTATATGTGAATGATATGTTATGTGATGTTATTGTGTGGTCCAATTGGGGTGGAGTATCCAATTGGAGAGTAATACTCCTACTCGTACCGGATTATGTGGATTGGATAATGTGATGATAATAATCGTGTGGTCCAATTGGGGGAGAGTATCCAATTGGAGAGTAATACTCCTACTCGTTACTAGTCTGTGTGGTCCAATTAGGAGGGTGCTTACCCTGTTGCTCGTGCATACGACCTAATTGGAGAGTAGCATCCCTACTCACTTTTATTCTGTGTGGTCCGATCGGAGGGTATTAATTTACCCATTATTTGGAGCGGGGGTCACGTTCCGGCCTGGTATGTTGTGAATATGGATCGGTGGGCACGTTCCGCCCGATGGTTGCCTTATGTGTGATGTTGCCTTGTGAATACATGTAGCTTATATGATAACTGTAATTATTTGTCCAACTATATTTTATAATCACAGTGATTTTGGTTGCCTAGCGTGTATGAGTCTTAAACCTATGAATCTCACCAACGTTATGTTGACATTTTAAGCATTATTTTCAGGTGAGCATTCTAAGGCTATGATAGAAGGAAATGATTAGACGAGACCTTAGTTGCATTGGAAGTGGTTTATCTATGTGTTTGGAGTTTATCATGTTGTTTCCTTTCGGGTATTGTTATGACACTTTGTGTCTATACTTTGCCATTTTTATTGCATGTAGTTATTCTCTATATAAACACCATGTGTTGTGATGATATCCATGAAGTTACACCCGCGCGTTTCCGCCGTGGCGGGGTGTGACAGTCGCAAAGTGGGAGAGGTGTTTCTAGGGTTTCTAATTTGTCTAAGGGTTCTAATTTGGGTTTGATTTTCTTTTAAGAATGGATCGGTGTGTGTTTTTTTTAATCGGGTTTGTTTGTTATTTGTGTTTGTAAATTAGGATAAAAAGAAAGGGCATTTTAGTAACTTCACAAGGTGTGGAACCAACAAATTGACCATGGTTAGCCAAATTGAGAGTTTAGGGACTAACCGCGCGAATTTTGCATAGTTCAGGGACGAAAATTCTAAAAAAAAAAAAATAGGGTCGAAACGCGCGAAAACGGTATAGTTTAGGAATGATCGGTGAAATATTGTCTTTGTACTAGGTATATGTTATCGAGGATCATTACCAAATTGGATGGCTTTTCAACTGATATATATGATAAAAGGTGTTAATTGTAAAAATAGATATTTACATATCATAACCAAAAATATACGAGTTTCTGATTTTGAAATAATTTTTTATCACTAAATATTTTATTTCTTAAGAAAAAGCGTAAGTGGTTTATTTTCAAAGGAGGACGTCTAACTCGTGTGCCTAAAAATATGTGTTAGTATCCTATTGGAGACAGTAGGAGTCTAGGAGAAGCCATTTCTTTACAAATCAATAATTTATTGCCAAAACATACAATTAATCACATATTTAAGCATCAATCATTTTCATTATTTTTATCACTAAAGTATTGAAAATTTATATATCATGACTAAAATATACAAATTTTGTGATCCTTTGACAGAAATTTCATGTTATTTTATCTACTCGTGGATATTTACATAATTATGGGTATATTTGAAAAAAAAAAATATATATAAATAAATAAATAAATTGCAACCTTGCAGAACATATAGTCAAAGCCGAAACTCAACAAATTTTAACATAAATAAAAAAACAATGAATCGAACGGCTCATATTTCATCATCTCACACGGATTGCCACCGTGTCACTCCCACCAAAAACCACACCAAAATTTTCAGATATCACCAAAACCATTTTAAACTTTTCACATTTTACCGCCAAAATTTCCCCCCCAATAACCCTTTATATAAACCCAAAGAAACCATCAATCACAAAACACACACATTTCACACACACTAAAAAACACACAAACACACAGTCAATCAAATGGCACGTACCAAGCAAACAGCCCGCAAATCCACCGGCGGAAAAGCCCCACGCAAACAGCTTGCAACAAAAGCCGCTCGAAAATCCGCTCCAGCAACCGGAGGCGTGAAGAAGCCACACAGGTTTCGCCCCGGAACTGTCGCATTGCGAGAGATTCGTAAGTATCAAAAGAGCACTGAGCTTTTGATAAGGAAGCTGCCGTTCCAGAGACTTGTGAGGGAAATAGCGCAGGATTTTAAGACGGATTTGAGGTTTCAGAGCTCTGCGGTGGCTGCGTTGCAGGAGGCGAGTGAGGCGTATTTGGTTGGGTTGTTTGAGGATACTAATTTGTGTGCGATTCATGCTAAGAGAGTTACGATTATGCCCAAGGATATGCAGTTGGCTAGGAGGATTAGGGGAGATAGGGCTTAGAGTTACATGATTTGTAATGGTAGTGTTTGGATATGGACTGATTCATGTTTATGTTATGATCTTATTTTATTGAATGAAAACTAGGAATTTAATGCTGATTATTATCTCAAGTTTAACTTTTAATGATACATTATCTGTGTTATGTTGAGATGATTTTTAGTGTTTGGTTACATTTATAGTTGCATAATCTAGGAGAAATTAAACGCTTCTTAAGCTTCACTTAACCAGTTTTCCCATTAGTCGTATTTGGTAGCAGCAATGATAGTTATATTTGTAAGGAACAGGCTATAAAAAAAGAAAGGAAATGGGTACCAAGATGGAAGTGTTTGGTCTCAAGTTTTAAGTAGTTCGGGCAGTGTTATAGTGAGGTGCTTGTAATTACCCATAAGGAGAACAAATATATTTTTTTTGGAGCTGGTTGATGATATTGGTTAAAAAAAGTGAAAGGGGTCTTAATTTTATATGTCAGCAGAGTGTAAGATCATTGCTGATGTTTCTCGCCAAGCAAGACTATTAAGGAGATCAAACTTAGTAGTATCAAGTATGGTGTCACATGACCTAAGGATGTTTGAATTAATGCTATTATGTAGTCAGCTTAAGCTTTAATTACAGCTCAACCTCTGTACTTATCTATTTGTAGTTGTGCTAATTTGGTCTTGGAATGAAGAAAGTGTATTTTCGTAAGGGTCAAAAACTAGCAAGGTTGTGGATCATGGGTTAGAGGAAGTACCACTTAGTAGGAGTGTTATCGGTTCGGGTTAAGTCAGGTTTCGAGTTTTTAAAAATGACTCGCAACCTGACCCGATAAGAAATCGGGTGTTTATCGGGTTATCGGGTTACGAGGTAAATCCAACTCTACTGTACATGTACATGTACATGTAGCACATCTCTATTGACTATGCTCACGGTTAATTACCAAAAGACACACTACCATTTGTTAACAACCAAAGCAAACCATACCAAATTACGTCTCGTGTTTGTTTGCTTAGATTCTTTGTACTATAGTATGACGTATTGATATATTTAGGATAAGATCTTCATTTTTTTACACTTCAACTTTATGATGTACAAACTTTGAACATCTTCCTTTAGACTTCAACTTTATAACAAAAATTAGTCACTGTTGCATATTTGCAAAGAATATGGGTTACATGTAGATCTAAAAATATATTTGTTAACTTACAATTTGTAAATCGAAAGAATGCAAATAAAAATGATCTTTATAAGTGAAAAAAAATTTTCCTAAGATTTTTAAGATAAAACAGTTTCAATGACTTTGTGAAAACAAAACAAATCAGCATTTATCTAAATACGAAGCTCACAAAGGGGATTCTTTCACACTGTTATGTGTAAGTTAATGCTATTTTTCCAACGAAATTGAAATGGATATGATGAGGAACATGTTATGTGTTGGTAAGTGGTATTGGGCTTTTAAAAATATTAGGAGAAAAAATAAATAATGATTTTTAGGTCTTATCGGGTTGACCCGATAACTCAATAGCATTAATTATCTAACATTAATCCGACCCGATAACACTATCGGGTTATCGGGTTCGGGTCAAAACAACCCGACAAATTTTTTTACCCGACCCGATAAGCCTTATTGGGTCAAGTCGGCTGAAAAAGAAAGAAAAAAAGGGCTTCCGTCCTCTTTTTCCCGCTTTCACCTTCGATTGCGAAGGGCTTTTTTTTCCGGTTTGTTCCACCCTCAGCTAGGAGTTATCTGCCTCACCGATCAAACAGATGGGAAAACGAGTCGGGTCAACCCGACCCTACTGACACCCCACCACTGAGTTAGGCTCGCGTAATTTCATCTGTGGGGAGAAGTTGAATCTTGAATCGGTATTGTAGCTCAGAGGTTCAGACAAAACCAAAACGCTATTGAAGGCAGGCCAATCCTCATGAACAGATCGAGCCACGGGCCAAGAGGTCCTAACACAGTAGAAACTCTATAAATAAATACACATGGGACCACCTAAATTTATTAATTAATCGATATAATACCTATAAATAAATGACTCGAGACCTGCAAAAATATTAATTCAGAGAGTTTATGAATTAATCGAGTATTAATTTATTGAGTTTCTACTATATAAGGAGAAACTTATCATGTTTGAAGTTTTGCAGTTAGGTTCTTTGGTACTTGGGGATAGCTATTTGTTGGTCCCGATCTAAAGACAGGTGTTGATATGTGCGTTTCTTACTGAAGTAATGGTAAAGATTTAAGTATTTGTTTAGTAGTAAAGAAGCTTTTTGCAACCGGAAGCACGGTATATATGTTGGTGATTTTAGTGTCATCAAGTATTGTAGGTAATTGCGATTTACTAGAGGCCAAAGGATTTTTATTAAGCTTGAATACGGGTGTACGAAGTGCGGAGTGCACACTCGTTTGAGCTAATATGATTCCAATTACTACAAAACGCGGGGGTAAGACGGCAACACCCCTGATTAGGGGCCCATAAACGAATTGCACGTGAATGCTGGAGCGGGCCTTGAGACTCATTGTAGCCAAAAAATGACGGCGCCGCCAACTACACCACACCAGTGCCATATGCGCCTCGCGACCATCATAATGGCAGTTTTTGTGTTTTTCTTTTGATTTATACTTGTGTTTGTGTGTTCGTCGTTGTGTCTTTTGTGTGTGTTTTAGTGTATGTACAGTCGAAAGAAGAAGAACTCGATCAGGGAAGAAAATGTATCCTTTTTTTCTTTGTTATGTTTATAAATTGAGTAAGTTTGAATAACACTTAATTATGTGACACATAACTCTGTTCAAAAAGAAAATTTAACACATAACCTGCTTGTAAAAGAAACTGAAACATAAAAATTAACAAAATGAATATTTTGTGTCTTTCTCATATTTTTTTTAGTAGACACGTCTCTAGTTTTGTAAGAGCCACATATTAAGAAGTAACATGTCTTTCTCTATATATAAACACATTTCTGTAAAAAAAAAAATCATTCACACCCATCATCGTGTTGGCTGGAAAACACAATTTCTATGCCGCATATTCCTTCTTCCGGATAAATCTGTTGGTATATGCTCTCATCATTTCAAGAAGACACACTCAATCAGCTTGCTTCTTGCTGGAAACTATTACCTGATAGAGAAATGCACCTATCGTCATCTGCTTTAACAAAAACAACCCCTTCATCTTCTTCGTTGATGGTTTAATTCTGGCAGTCTTGGAGACTATTGAAATTGAGAGTGAAATGAGAATGAGATATTATTGAAGTAGAACTTGTGATCAAATGACCACATACAAAGTATTTATACAGAGTAGTTTTGGTGCCAAAGTTGGTTATTCAAGCAACCAAACTTTGACCCGCTTTGACCAAACAGCAATACTACTATTAAGCTAACACTACATATTACAAGCTACATATTATACATTACAAGCTAATCTACTGTACATAAACTACTGTATTGAGCTACTACATCCTGCTGCAAGTCTTTAGACACTTTGTGTGATGAAGATAGCTTGTGGACATGGTTGTGACGACTGAGCTGACCATATGTACTGAGCTGATCTCAAGCCCTCTCATATTCCTGTTGATTCTACTGTCAAGCTAAATGATTAAGATGATGACCCACTACCAGATGCTCCACTCTACAGGCCTTTAGTTGGGAAGCTTCTCTACCTAACCATTACTAGACCAGACCTTTCCTATGCTGCACACTGTCTTAGCCAGTTCAGTCATGCTCCAAGAACCCCACATTTTAATGCACTTATCAAAGTCTTAAGGTACATCAAACTGTGTCCCGGTCAATGTCTACATTTCCCAACCAACTCTCCATTAAAGCTTAAAGCATACTGTGATAGTGATTAGGCAAGTTGGCCAGTCACTAGAAGGTCTGTCACTAATTTCTGTGTTGGGTCACTGAATTCCCCAATCCTCCTCTAACAAGGATTTGAACATAAAATAACCTAAGTGCCGTAAACACAAACAAGTCACTGAGTGAATAGTATCTCAGTGAGTCATCTTCAAGATGCTTAGAGCGAATCTACTAAGAAAGATTCACCATTCAGTGAGGCAGAACTCATTGAGTGCTATCTAAGCTAAGAAGAAGGTGATGGGTTCAGTGAGGATGACAATAACTCACTGAACCCCCAAGACTCCTCAACAACGATTAAGGTACTGAAGACTGATGACTTGAAGACTGAAGAATTGGCGGGACTGGGCGGGAAAGTTTGAACTGGTTCACTAAAGTGCTTTATCACTTTAAGGTCAAAGTTTCCCCAAATGGTTAATTCCAGTCTGTCTTCAGAAAGCACCTTTTGGACTTAACCCAAAGAAGGTTCCTTTGCCAGAGAATAAAATCTATCAAGATTTTATTAAGGAAGGCTTATGTCCATTGTGTATTATAGTTGTTTATACTTGTGTATAAATAGGTAATATAAGTGAGGAGTAAAAGTTGACAAGTTTGTGCAATTAATGCTAAGCATTCACAAACCACTTTTACTCCTCCAAAGAACAACACAGTCCCTGAGATAGCTCAGTGAGACCTTTAGTTGTTACTCAAACTTTGTTTGAGTTTAGTGAGGAGTACATACCATACTTGTCGTTTCAATCCCAAGTGTTATTTTGCAAACACTTGGGGTATAATTCTTTGATTAACTTCTAATAAGATTAAATGTTGAAAAGTACTCTTTTCTCTTTACGTTTATCTTTGTTGTTAATCTTTTATACATCTGTGTTAAAAGCCATATACCTTGGTCAGTTTAACTCTCTAGTTATTATTAACCAAGTAAAAGGGACCAACAAGTGATATCAGAGCCAGGTTTGTAAAACTTTTCTTAATCTGTTTTCAAAACTAAAAGAGTGCTCAAAAGTTTTTTAAATCAAGATCCCACCATGGCTGATTCAGATGTTCCCCAACTTGTCGACAAAAAGGGTGGAAGTTATTCAGCAACTGCCCCTCGACTTGAAGTTGGAAAATTTAATAAGTGGAAGAAGCGCATGCTCTGCTACTTGACTGGGATGGAACCATATTACATTAAGCTAATTAATGTAGTCCATATGTCCCAACAACTGCTCAAGGTTTAGTCAAACCTGAAGCTCAGTGGACCCCAGATGAAAGGAGGGTGGTCAATTAGGACCAGCGCATGAAAAGCATCATTATATCATGTCTTCCTGACGATATAATGGAATCAGTGTTTAACTGTCCTACTGCCAAGCAGACCTGGACTGACCTGGTTCATAGCTATGAAGGGCCTTCTGATACCAAAGAGAATAGAATCATGGACCTGAAGCTTGAATACAATACCTTCAGGGCCAAAGATTCTGAAAGTCTCTCAGAGACTTATACTCGGTATAAGACCCTCCTGAATGAGCTGACCAATGATGGTGTAATTCTGTCAAAGCATGAAATCAATGTTGGCTTTGTCAACAGTCTCCCTGAGAAGTGGTTAAACTTCTCTCAGGGGTTGAGAAATGCTAACCATATCCAGAACCTTGAGCTCCCTGCAATATATGGGAAGTTTGTCTATGAAGACAACTTAATAACCAGGAGATATCCTGGTAAAGCTCAAGAGACCAAAAAGGCCTTGACAATTTCACCCATATCAACTGCTTTCTACTCCAATGGTGTTGTGCAGGATTTCCAAGATGAGTATGATGATGAGGTTGATCAAAGAACCAGTGAGGAATACCTAAATGATTTACAAATTGAATTTCATGAAAGGGCACTCCTTGCAAACTCAAGAAGGTTCTTTAAAAGAAACAAAAAATTTTTAACTCAAAAGCAAATGACAACTCTGAGTGTTTTAAATATGGTAAAAAGGGTCATTTTGCAAAAGATTGTTTCTCAAAAACAACCTCTGAACCATCTTACAAATTTTCAGGAAACAACTCTTTTTCAGGAACTAGCAAGTTTCAACCTAAGATGCTTCAATCTAGTCAGTCTTTTCAAAATAAAGTTGAAAAAACTCCTCAAATAGATTTTGAAGCCAAATACAGGAAGGCTAAGGCCAAACTTGCTCTTCTTGAGTCTCCTTCCACAGTCAGTCAGTTACCTCAGGCTCCAAAACCTTCTCAGGCAAAGAACAAGGGGCTTGTAGCTGAAACATTTGACTGGGATGAGATTGAAGTGTCCTCTGCTGATGATGAAGAAGTTCACATCAGTGCCCTGATGGCTCTCTCAGAGGATAACAAGCTTGCTGTTGGAAAAGGTCATGCCAGAAATGGTGAATGGGTCAACATCACAATGAGAAAGGTAAACATTTTACTTTCTATGGATGATGATGCTGATTGGAAATCTTACTTAGATTATATTAATGTTGATCTTAAGTATGTTGAAGAGCAAAGACTTAATTTGTTTTCTAAATTTAACAAACTGAGTTTTGAATTAAATCAATGTAGAGATGAACTACTTGCTTTAAAACAAGCTAAGCTTGAAAGTGTAACACTTAAAATTCAAAATTCTGAACTTGTAAAACAAAATCAAACTCTTCAGGAAGAACTTAAGAAAGAAAAGGTTGTTATTTGGAAATGGACTCAGAAAAACCCCAAACTTTATGAAACACTGAGTCTCACACCCAACACCAAAAAGGCTGCTATGGGTGAAGATCAACTCACTGAAGAGTCTGGGGAGAGTAGCCATTCAACAACTTTTCTGTCAGCCAACATACTCTCTAGCAAAGAACTTGCTCCTAAACCCAGTGATTGGATTGAAAGAATCAATCCTGACAGTAAGCTACCAAACTTTAACACTGGAAGAATTCTAGAGCCTGAAAGTCAGGCTATTAAGGATTTGCTAGGAGTCACTGATGAACCCAGTCATACTGAGTCCATCACTGAGTCTAAGGGGTTGTTTCTTTTTTTTCTTGTTTAGATATAGAATCTGTTTGGATTAAAAAAATTAATTGGAGTAAGGATGATATAGATAGATTCGTGTTTCTTTTCCATCCTAAATGAAAAATCTTGAAAAAAAGAAATGACCTATTCACCCTTTTAATTAAACTGAATATGCAAACTCTAAAACCAATAACATACAAAACCAAATAATCAAACACAAAAGTTTACTTAAATCAGATCCCAAAATCCCATATTACAACCAAATAGTTGGAAAAAATACCTAAAAAAAAGTATCGAAAATTGGAACCATCCTAAATTTTACAACCATCTTCAAGAAGTACAAATAAACCACAGATCCCATTCTTGTCATATATTATGTTTACACCACCATCTTCAAGAAGCAAATTAAAAGTAATAAAACCCTAATTTATTGAGATTTAAAGGTGAAAAAACCCGAATTTATGTCATGGGAGATCAAAGACGGTGCGGAGAAGATCACGTAGTGGAGGTGAAGGTTAAGTGAGGTAGTAGGTTGGAGGTTACAGTGGAGTTGAGGGGCTGCCATGGAGGAGGTAGGTGGGGAAGAAAGAAGAAAAAATGTGGAAATGAAAAAAAGATGATAAAAGAAAAAAACAAGTGGGGGTAGTATAGTCTATGTTGTGTCCTAAATGCAAGCAACCTCATTTTTTGCACCCATTTGTAACCAGGATTTCTCTTTCTAAAAAGTTAAAAAGAAACATACAAAAATCCTAAATGGATTGTGTCCTGTCTTTAATGGCCCATTAAGCTAAAAAGAAACAGCCCCTAAGTCAGATCCACAATCACCACTCCCTCCACTGAAACAACTTCAGGGAGCAGCACCTAATTCAGACCTTGCACCACCAGTTTATCAACCTCACTCTCCTAAGGAGAAAACAAATCCAGGAATAACCATCTTGAAGAGACCTACCTCTGTACCTCCTGAAAACCACACACCTTCAGTATCTACTGAAGTGAAACCTGATAACACTGATTCAAAAGTTGATCAGCTAACTGAACTTGTCAGGATGCTAAGTGAAAAAATTGAGTCCACTGAAAAACCCTCTGGCTCAAAGTCAAAACAACCATCAGTATCCTCAAGTTCCTCCAAACCTAAAACCACATCCAGACCTTCAGTAAGATGTGAGCTGTGCAATTATCCAAATCATACCACTGATAAATGCTACAGAGTCCTGTTCTGCATGATATGCAATCAAGAGGACCATAGAACTTGTGATCAAATCTCTCACACTGCTTCTCTAAAAGCACAAGGCTATCAGTACGCCTCATCTTCCAAACAGAAACTGAAGGCTAAGCCTTTCTTGCCATGTCCTAACCGAGATTTCAACGATCATCTTCCTGATGATTGTATGATGAAAACTTGCTATGACATCTGTGGAGATCCCTCCCATGAAACCAAGGGGCATGACAAAATCATTCAGTCCAGAAGAAAAACCCTTACAAACACTTCTCAGTCTACTGAGTCATTAACTACCACAAAATGTAAAACATGTGGTAGCTCAGTACACTCAACTTCAGACCATGATTCATTAGCTAAATTCAAAAAGTCCTTGAGGACTAAGCCCACTAGGAGGTGGGGTAACAAGAAAAACTAACCCAGATTACTATTTGTGCAGAAACACATCAGGGATCCTACTTGGCACCTCGAAAGTGGATGCTCAAGGAGTATGACTGGTGTGAAGAGTTACCTGCACAAATATGTGGAAGAACCAGGACCTAAAGTAGTATTTGGTGACAACTCATCAGCTCCTACTGAAGGTTATGGTTCATTAAACTGCAATGGTATAGTTTTTACAAGAATAGCTTATGTCAATGGTCTCAAGTATAATCTGATAAGTGTGAGTCAACTATGTGATGCAAAATACATAGTTCAGTTTGATGACAAGAGAGGGACCATCTTTAATGCCAATAAGGAAGTTGTGTTGATTGCCCCTAGGAGGGATGACGTTTATGTCCTAGACATGTCATCCCTTACTCAAAATGGGACTTGTCTATTCTCAAAGGCAAGTGAGACAATCAACTGGCTCTGGCATAAGAGACTCTCTCATCTCAATTTCAAGAGCATCAACAACCTGGCCAAACATAACAAAGTTCTTGGCCTTCCAACCCTGGTGTATACCAAAGACAAGCCTTGTTCTGCTTGTGAAAAAGGAAAACACCATAGGGCATCCTTCAAAACCAAACAATCATTCTCAATCAAAAGCTGCCTGCATCTTCTCCATATGGACTTGTTTGGACCTGTCAGTCTGGTGAGTGCTTATTCACTCACCTTTTCTGAGCCATAAAAGGACCAAATAAACCAAAAACTAACCAAAATTGCCAAAGAATGTATGTTTTTGTGTTTGTGAATGTGCAGGAACGGATATTTAAGAAAAGGACGAAAAATCACAAGAAAATGACAAAACGAGCACGAGATTTAGAAAAGTGTCAATCCGGAGCCGGTGAAGCTAGTGGTCATAATCAAAGCTCATAAAATCCCAAAGAGTCCTTAAAGTTTCAAAGAAGTACAATTTAACCCTTGAAGATAAAGTTTGAAGAAAGTACACATTTGGTCCTTCGACTTCCAAGATTGTCAAAAGTGTTCCCTTGAAGAATATTATTGAAGATATGACATTAATGGCCCTTCAAGAATTATGGAAGAATCAATATGGGCCCTTGGATTATATTTTGGCAGCTATGGTCCTTGTGATTTCAGGATTTACCATCATGGTCCTTGTGATTATTTACACTACAAAATCCTACATTTATAACTAAAATCTGCCAAATTCACTTAACCCAAAATCCAAAATAAACAAACACAAACCCTTAACCCTTGGCCCATAACAATTCAAGCCCAACACTCCCTCAATTAAATAACCCGGTACCCATTAACCCATACCCACCAGTTAAAATAAAAATAATGCGCCTAGCACTGTTTATCTCTTTCACCCTGGTTTACCCTGCTCCCATCACTTTTACCCAAGATGCTAGTACGAGGTTTCATCCTTCTAGAAACCATCTGACACGTTGTTAGATGTTGTCATAATCCCTCCACCGTGGCACCATGAAGACCCCTGATTGGATGAAGTAATGAGGAAGTGAGATAAGGATCAATCATTTGGCTAAGAATGAGATGGATGTCGACATTTTATGAATGAATGGCTGAGAATACACTTCTGGATCCTTCCTAAACCCTAGGCTCCTCACCTTGAGCTCACCTGTATAAACCCCCCCTGTATACGTTTTTAGTGTGTAGTTTTTAATATAATGTTATGCTGTCAATTTTATTTCATAATGTGTTCTTAGCTTAAATTTTATGTAATCTCAGTTTTCTTAATAAAATTCTTAGTTTAATGTTTTAATTTCCTGTTTTAAGTTATTTAATAAATTTTTGTTTTAGCTCAAACCTTGTCATTCTAGTTTACTTCTTGTTTCAATAATCTTATTTAATCAGTTTACAATTGTAGAAATGCAATTCTTTTTGTTTATTTAACTTTTATTAAAAAAATAAAAACACAAAAAAATAAGAAAATGTTAAAAAAAATCCAAAAATATGTTCTGTTTTTCTTAAATCCAGCTTACATCTAAGCTTTTTCAGTAGATAACAAGCCCATCTTAGCTTAAGAGCTTCTGTGAGCTTGTTTGGTAGATTAAAACAGTCAAAAGCTCAAAGATCCACACTGGTCAACAAAAGTCAACAAAGGGTGTTCATAATAGAATATGGGTAAATTTGGTAGTCCAAGTGGAGATTTGGAAGCCATTGGCCTACCTAAAGGTAGGCAAGCTTAGTGAACCCCCTCTGTTTGAGCTGAGGGGATTTGATTTGTAAGTTATCATCTTATTTCTTGTCCTTTTAGTGTATTCTTAGAGTTAAGTAGTTATAATCTGTTAATTTAATATAGATTGCTGCTTTTGTGATCATTATTAGTAGATATAGCTTATTTGGTATCATTGGTATGCTATTATGTGTGGTTGAGTACTCATGTGATTTTACTGCCTTATGATAGAGTAATTTGCTAATATGAGTTATTGATGTTAGTTGGTTAATTTTCTTGTTCTATTAGCTTAAATACTGATTATCTAATCCATTTCAACTTAAAAATTAGTAGGGTTAGTTTATAAAATTCATACTTGTAGTGTTAATATAGGTTTAAGGGACTGTTTGGATTTGTGTGGTCTGTGATGTTTTTGTTGTAGATTTGCTGAGTTATTGGCACCAGTAGGTTAAGTTAGGTTAGGTTCAGTTAATTTAGCAATAAAATTGGTAACTATAATACAAAAAGTCAAAATTGCTTAATAACTTTATTGCTACCTACATAAACTTGTTATCTGTCCTTATGAGCTTGTGCAATTGTTTCATTTTATGTTTGAGGTTGTGATTTAAGTGGTTAAATAAGTTCAATATACACTTAGGGATAGAATTAAGCTGCCAAAATTCACATTAGTCAAACCTTAGGTGTAATATAAAAGTCAACTGTCTGCAGCCTACTTGTTTTTCACTGATGATCTCAGGCCAATTAAGGGTTCAATTGGTGGTTTGAACTTAGGGCTTTTAGGTTTTTTGTGTTCTCTGCTGGGTGTACTTGCTTTTGCCCCCTTAATCTCCCACTAATCAGCTTATTAGACTACTTATTTTAGAGCTTACAGTGGGACCTGAACTGCTTGTATCTGTCTCATATATGCAATCTGCCATATGTGCTTATAGGGTTATGGATTGTGTTTATCTGTGTTATATAAGTTGTTTTATGCTTATTAATGCTGCTTAAACCTTCTGTGAACATTTTATGCTTAATGGTACTGTTTGCTTATTAATAAGCACTTATTTGGAGTGCTTTTTGTGTCCAATTAGCTTATTTGAGCCAGTGACCTGCCCATTTCATTTTTCCTATGTCTTAATTATTAAATTAGATTTTTCTGAATTTTTTCATATTTTTTTGAGCTTATTTGATATTTTTAATAATTAAAATTAGATTTTTAGCCTTTTTAATTAATTTTTAATTACTTTTAATTCCTAAAAATTACATAAAAATACAAAAAAAAAAATTAGTTCTCTGTTTCAAAATTAATTTTAAGTAATTTTAGATTTTTGCAAACTTAATTTGCATTTTTCAAGTCATTTTTCATATTTATTTACGTTTTAAATCAAAAAAAAAAAAAAAAAATACAAAAAAATACAAAAATATAAATAAATTCATAGAAAATAAACAAAAAGTCAAAAAAATATTTTTCTTTTTCTGGAAATTCATTTTATTAGTTTAAGATTTTTAGAAAGTTGTTTCACGTTTGTAGGATCATTTTTCAATAAAAGTTACGTTTTAAATATACGCGTTTGCATTCCCGTTTTTACGTTTTTAACTTTAGTGCATCCTTAGCTTGTACCCCTTGCATAATTCGTGTTTGTTTATCATAATTTGAATAATTTGATCACTCTTTTCACTTCTCAATTCACGATTTACACGAATCGATATTCTTGATTCCATTCACCTTCACTTGGAAACGACTCGGGTGATCCGTATTTCTTGCGGATCATTTCGATACTATACTACTATATTATATATAAGTTGATTTTGACGACAATCAATTTTTGGTGCCGCTTCCGGGGAAGGTCGAAGTGAGTTTTTGAATATTGTTTTGAAGAATCGTGTTTTGTTAAGCCTTCCTCTATTTTGTATATATATTTCTATAAAAATTGAAAAATTCAAAACACTTTTCCTAAAGTGTTTACAAAAATACCAAAAAAATAATAAAGTTACTGCCTCGACTCTCCCGTGGAAGGGAGGGCGTTGTAAACCAAATAAGTCTCGCAATATAAAAAAAACGTGAAATTAGTTGTTTATCGGATTACTTCAATTACTACAACCGATTAAGCGGGAAATTAGTTGTTTATCGGATTACTTCAATTACTACAACCTATTACTACAACTGAAGAGAGAAACACTCTTCTTTCCCATCCCGTCGCGCGTGGTTTTGAAAGAAATGGTTTTCGATTAACGTTACGTTTTAATAAAAAGAAAAACAAAAGAAATAAAAAGTTTTTTGTAAAAAAAAAAGAAAAAAAAAAAAAACAAAAAAAGCAAAAAAAAAAACAAAAAGATTTTCTTTTCTCTTTTCTTTTTCATTTTCTTTTTGAATTTGCTTGTGGTGTATGCACACCCGTTCTACTTCTGAGAATCTTACTTCTCCGCTCTCAAACCCCGAGCGGGTTTTACGACTTACTAGTCGGGTTCATTTCCTTGACGACGAGGAGATGAACCAAAACGAACAACACAACGGACCCCCGCCGATGGGTGGTCCGCAGCACAATGTTATCCCGCCGATGGGACAACAACCGGTTTTTGATCCACGTCCGATGGAAGAACAACTCCAATCACCATTCAATGGTGTGAGTAGAGCTATTGTGATTCCGGACATCAATGCCAACTTTGAAATCAATCACGGATTACTCAATTTAATCACGGGTATATCCTTTCACGGGTTTGATAACGAAGACCCCTATGCTCACATCAGAAATTTCACCGACATCGCTGAGACCATTAGAATGAACCAAGTTCCTCACGATGTGGTGAAATTGAAGTTATTTCCTTTCTCCTTAAAAGGGGCAGCTCGGACTTGGCTGGAAAAGGAACCGCCCAATTCGATTCACACTTGGAATGATCTTGCTTCCAAGTTTGTGAATTATTTCTATCCTCCCTCTAAAACTTCTAATCTACGTTCCCAAATCTTTTGGTTCCAACAAGCTTTTGATGAGTCGTTTAGTGAAGCTTGGGACCGATTCAAAGATTTGACGGAAAAATGTCCGAACCATGGGTTCACACCCCTTCAGCAGATTGACACTTTCTATAATGGGTTAAGTCATGTTGACCAAGACTCACTCAACTCTGCTGCGGGTGGGAACTTGTTAGCTAGAAATACGAATGATGCTTTCATGATAATTGAGAATAAGGCTCGTGTGAGAATGTCTAGAAATAAACCTCAAGTGTCTAATTTTGGTAAAAATAATGATGAAGTGATGAGTATGCTAGTGGCTCTAACTAAGAAAGTTGATGCAATGTCTATTGAAAAACCAAATCATCAAGTCAATGTTGTAAATCAAGGTTGTGTTACTTGTGGTGGTCCACATCCGTATAACGAGTGTCCGTTAACCGGAGCTTATGCTCAAGAGAACGTGTATGCTGCAAACATGGGTGGCAACGGTTACCCACCTCTTCAAGGAGATCGAAATCTTCTCAGCTACCGTTCAAGCCATTATCTTGGACCACCTGGTTTTCAAAATCAGAGTCATAATAACAATGTGCAAAACCGTACACATCAAGTAAATCAAAATCAAAATCGACCAAATCAAGGTTTTCAAAACCAAGGTGTTAACCACAATCGGAATTTTCAGGGAAATCAAAACCAAGCCCCGCCTCAAGGGAACAATTTTCAAAATAATGGGAATTTTCAGAATAACAATCATGGAAACTTTAATCATGGAAATCAGAATAATGGCAATTTTCAAAACCGTGGGCAAAATTTCAATAATCAAAATCAAGCTGTTATTCCAAATCCGTTGCCCACGAATGAGTTGATTAAGCAATTTCTTCAAAACCAACAAGCTTTTATGACAAAACAAGAGGAAACAACAAGGTTATTAGCTACTTAAATCAATGATCTTAACAAGCGTTTAAATGATCGACCCTCGGGCTCTGGAACTTTGCCTAGCAACACGATCGCTAACCCGAGGGGCGATGCTAAAGCGATCACGACAAGGAGTGGTGTTTCTTATGATGGACCGACGGCTCCAACTACCTCTTCTTCTCTACCTCCCAAGGTAGTCGCCCGTGAACCCGAGGCGACAACGGATACGGAAATTCCTATTAATAATGGAAGGACCGAAGACATCCACCCTCCGGTGGTCCCGACGTCTAAAGGAAAGGAAAAAGTTGTTTATGAAACTGAAAAAGATATTCCCGTTAAAACAAAGTTGCCTTATCCGTCACGTTTAAACGAACAAAAGCACCGCGAGAAAGATAAAAACCAAGTGGAAAAGTTTTATCAGATTTTTCAAGAATTAAACTTTGATATAAGTCTCGCGGATGCTATACTTTTGATGCCAAAATTTGCTTCGATGCTAAAAGGTCTTTTGAATAATAAGGAAAAGCTTTTTGAAATGTCAAGAACTCAAATGAATGAGAATTGCTCAGCGGTTCTTCTTAAAAACTACCCGAAAAGCTTGAAGACCCTGGCAAGTTTCTTATACCGTGCAATTTTCCGGGTATGGTTCAATGCTTCGCCTTGGCCGATCTTGGTGCTAGCATTAACCTAATGCCATTGTCGATTTGGAAAAAGTTGTCTCTTCCTAACTTGACACCGACGCTTATGACCCTCGAGCTTGCCGACCGATCTACGTCTCGTCCAATTGGCATAGCTGAGGATATTTTTGTCAATGTTGGGAAATTCCATTTCCCTGCAGATTTTGTGGTTGTTGATTTCGATGCCGATCCACGGGTTCCTCTCATTCTCGGGAGAGGATTCCTACGGACCGGCCGTTCCTTAATTGATGTATACGACGAGGAGATTACCTTACGTGTTGGAAATGAAGCTGTCACTTTTAACCTTGATCAAACCGCGAGATACTCTTCCGACTACGATGTTGCTTCCGTCAATTGAATCGATGTTATTGACGAAGCTACAACAGAGTATTCTCAAGAACTTCTTGGTTTTACCGAAAATGCTTCGAGTGGCAATCCCACTCCTTCTTCTGAACCGATCGTCTCTGATTCTTCCCCTTCCCTCACTCCGTTTGAGGGAAGTGATCTCGCTTGGGAAGAAATCAAAGCTTGTCTTTCAAATGATTCAGTTTCACCGGAAATTGATAATTCTAATTTTGATCCGGAGGGGGACATTTTATTGATTAAAAAACTTTTAAATGAAAACCCGATTGTTTCTTCCCCTCCGATGGACCTAAAAATGGCAGACGTAAAAGAAGTAAAGCCGTCTATTGAGAATCCTCCGGAGCTCGAGCTCAAGGATTTACCTCCTCATCTCGAATACGCATACTTGGAAATCAATAATAAATTGCCCGTCATAATATCAAAAGGCCTTAAAGATGAGGAGAAGACACGACTCTTAGATGTGCTTCGGAAGCATAAAAGTGCTATTGCTTGGCAAATCTCCGACATTAAGGGAATCGACCCTCGATTTTGCACTCATAAGATTCTACTTGACGATAATCACAAAGCTTCCGTCCAACAACAACGACGGGTTAACCCACAAATCCACGAAGTGATCAAAAAGGAAGTTATTAAACTCCTTGACGCTGGAATGATTTATCCGATCTCGGATAGTTCATGGGTTAGCCCGATTCATTGTGTTCCAAAGAAGGGCGGAATCACTGTTGTGAAAAACGAAGATAATGAGCTTATACCGACTAGAATTGTGACCGGATGGAGAGTTTGTATCGACTACCGCAAGTTGAATGACGCAACACGTAAAGACCATTTCCCACTCCCTTTTATGGACCAAATGCTTGAACGGTTAGCGGGAAATGAGTTCTATTGCTTTCTAGATGGCTTTTCTGGGTACTTTCAAATCCCCATTGATCCCCATGATCAAGAAAAGACCACTTTTACTTGCCCGTATGGAACGTTTGCCTATCGTAGAATGCCCTTTGGCCTATGTAATGCTCCAGGCACGTTTCAACGGTGTATGATGGCCATTTTCTCGGATATGATTAAAAAAACCATGGAAGTGTTCATGGACGACTTCTCCGTCTACGGAAATTCTTTCAACTCTTGCCTCTCCCATTTAGAGAATATGCTGATACGGTGTGAAAACACCAACTTGGTTCTAAATTGGGAGAAGAGCCACTTCATGATTAAAGAGGGCATAGTCCTCGGCCATAAAATCTCCAGATCTGGGATTGAGGTAGATCGTGCAAAAGTCGATGTTATTGCTAAGCTACCTCATCCGACTACCGTCAAAGGAATCCGAAGTTTCCTTAGTCATGCTGGCTTTTACCGACGTTTTATACAAGACTTCTCCAAAATTGCCCAGCCTCTGACCCACCTTTTAGAAAAGGATGCTCCGTTTAACTTCACAAATGAATGCGTCGATGCATTTAATATTTTAAAGAGGAAGTTAACGGAGGCACCAATCTTAGTTGCCCCCGATTGGAACTTACCATTTGAGCTAATGTGTGATGCAAGTGATTATGCCATTGGTGCAGTTCTGGGGCAACGTAAGAATAAGTATTTTCAACCGATACACTATGCAAGTAAGACCATGAATGACGCCCAACATCACTACACAACTACCTAAAAGGAAATGTTAGCGGTTGTCTATGCCTTTGAGAAATTTAGGTCCTATTTGCTCCTTAAGAAATGCATAGTGTATACGGACCACTCAGCCCTAAAGTACTTAATGGCAAAGCAAGATGCTAAGCCACGTTTAATGCGGTGGGTTCTTTTGCTCCAAGAATTTAATGTCGAAATACGAGACAAGAAAGGAGCTGAGAATCTTGCTGCTGATCACCTTTCACGATTTGAGAACCCCCATCAAAGTGCTCTTGAGAAAAAGGAAATTAACGATGCATTTCCTCTCGAGACACTTGGGAGTGTGACTAAAATTGACCAAAGTACCCCATGGTTCGCCGATTTTGCAAATTACCATGCGGGGAATTTCATAAGGAAAGGGTTGTCGTCTCAACAAAAGAAGAAATTCTTTAAAGATGTCCAACATTATTTTTGGGACGACCTCTATTTGTTCAAAGTCTGTGCGGATCAAGTGATCCGGCGGTGTGTTCACGGTACATAAGCCGTTGAAATTCTTATGGCATGTCATAGTGGACCCACGGGGGTACATCATGGTGCCAACTTCACCGCAAAGAAAGTGTTCGATTCCGGCTTCTATTGGCCGACGATTTATCGGGATGCCCATGAATTGGTGAAATCATGCGATTCTTGCCAACGTCAAGGGAAAATTTCTCAAAAAGATGAAATGCCACAAAATGCTATTCAAGTTTGTGAAATTTTTGACGTTTGGGGCATCGATTTCATGGGACCATTCCCGTCATCAAGAGGAAATAAGTATATTCTCGTGGCCATCGATTATTTGTCCAAATGGGTTGAAGCGAAGGCGCTCCCCACCAATGACGCCCGAGTAGTTGTGAAATTCTTGAAAAGTCTTTTTGCCCGATTTGGTGCACCTCAAGCCATCATAAGTGATCGTGGGATGGACCCATTTTTGCAATGACCAATTCGCTAAAGTTATGCTTAAATATGGTGTCACACATCTTCTTTCCACGGCTTACCATCCACAAACGAGTGGTCAAGTGGAGGTGTCCAATCGTTGCTTAAAAAGGATATTAGAAAGGACCGTAGGAGAGCACCGTGCCTCATGGGCCGATAAGCTAGACGATGCTTTATGGGCTTTCCGGACCGCTTACAAAACACCCATTGGGTGCACTCCATATAAGCTGGTTTACGGGAAGGCTTGTCATTTTCCCCTTGAACTTGAGCACAAGGCCTACTGGGCCTTAAAACATGCCAATTTTGTCTTAAAAACCGCGGGTGATCACCGAAAAGTTCAATTGAATGAATTAGTCGAACTTCGTGATCAAGCTTACGAGAATTCTTTGATTTGTAAAGAGAAAACAAAAAGACTTCATGATGCCAAGATCAAAGGCCGCATTTTCAACGTTGGTGATCAAGTGCTTATTTTTAACTCTCGTTTGAAGATTTTCTCGGGTAAGCTTAAAACCCGTTGGTCTGGACCATTCACCATAACACAAGTATTCCCTTATGGTACCATTGAGTTGGCTCAACCCGATGGTCCCAACTTTAAGGTTGGTCACCGTTTGAAACACTATTTCGGAGGGGATGTACCAACCATGGTAGTCCCGGATCTCCAAACTTTCCCCAAGGATGATTGAATTCGGGGATCGAGTCAAGCTACGTGACTTGGTAATAAAAAACAAAGCGCTTCGTGGGAGGCAACCCATGCTTATCCAATTTCATCTTCTTATTTTTCTTATTTCTAATAAATAACGTGAGGAGGGGGTACCTCTTCCAATCTTGTGTTTTGTAGTTGTTTGTGTATGATTGTCCAGGATTGTCCCCGATTTATGATGACTCTCGTGCTCGTGGTTTTGTCTTTCTCTCCATTCGAGTCTCATTCATCGATGCTTTTGGAAATCCTATATCCGTAAATCTTATCGACTAACGTTTTCTTTGGCATAATTAATAAACGGCCCTAGAATTGTGTTAGGATTACCTTTACCCATAAAACATTGAGGACAATGTTTAATTCTAGTCCGGGGGAGGGTGAATCTTCGATTCGATTTGACCTTGCATTTTTCACCATGTCGTGTATTCTTGCAACTCCGTTTTTCCACCAAAAATGAAAAAAATTGAAAAAATCGAAAATTTCAAAAATTTTGAAGAAAAATCAATGAAAAAGTCATGAAAAAGCACAAAAAAAAATGAGAAAAAGTTGAAAAAGTTATGCAAAAATATAATAAAAGTTTGAATAAGTGATTTGACACCTTGTTGACTTTCTTGCTGGCGAGAGTAGGAATAAATATTTTGACTTGACCGGGCGTGTTGAGCCCTAGCTTGTTCCCTTAACCGATGATAATCATAAAAGTTTGTGCTAGCCTTGTACACAAGGAGCTACTCTTTTGTTGGCTCCCGTACTTGACTTTATACATGCACAGCTTGAAAAGCTTTTGCTAGTCACTTACACTAGGAGCTACAAAACGCGAATTCTTTCCAAGAGTTTGCAAGTTCCCGTATTTGACTTTATATATGCGTGGCTGATTATCGGCTAAACATCTGCTAATCTCATTATTTGAGGTTTTAAATTTGCAGAGAACGAGAAATGATAGAGTTTATTTAGAAGTTTGATGCTAAACGTGGAGTAGTGGTTCTCTTTAGAGCTCATGAGAGGTACTTATGGCTTTTTACTCCCATCAGATACGTCACCCATATATAATAGATGTTCTAGGTTAATTAGTGGTATTTCGGTTTGAATAATATTTAGTTCTTTGTTTTCTTAAGAGAATTTTTGCTTTAGAAGTTGGGTACATATCAAGGAACATCAAAAATAAGAGCGAAAAGTGAAAAAATCAAAAGTCAAAAATTGATTATCTATGTGATTTTGGAGCTACCCGATAAGCGTCCATTGATGTTATGAGAAAAGTCAAGAAAGAAAAAAAAGTGAAAAGTATGAAAAATATGAGAAAAAGAAAAAGTGAAAAAAAGTGAAAAATGAAAAAAAAAAAAAAAAAAAAAAAAAAAAAAAAAAAAAAAAGTGAAAGTTGAAAGTTATGTTGAATAAGAGTTTGGATGTAAATAAGTTGTTGGCGCATGAGGTGCATGTGAATGATTATAAATTGGACACATTAGGTGCACGTGTAGTACTCCGCAACTTATATTTATGATATTGTATGTACCAAAAATTCCTGGATGTGGACCGAATTTCTATTGCAGTGGTTCTTAAGAGAAAATGGATAACTACTTATCATTTAAACTTAGGTGTCACTATCGGACTAAAAATTATTGAAACGAGAAAATATGAAGCGATTCGTTTCTCAACAAAAGTAAAATATTGAGAAACAAAAACTTAGGACATGGGAGTAAGAAGTTTCCACAAGTAACATTTATGAGTAGTGTTAGCATCTAACTTGTAGATAAGCTGTGATCTCGTTTTTACGCTTAGTTTGGGAGCTCCTGAAAAATCAAGGATGACGATTTTTATCCGTATGGTCACTTCTCCTAGAGGGGTGTTTCTACTCGTAGACCCTAAAAATTGTTGAAAAAATAATGAAAGTTCAACAAACCGTCACAAGTATGAAGTGTGAAAAGTCCAAAAATAGTAATAAAAGTAGAATAAAGGAAAATATTTGGAAAACGGAGCGTTTGCGGGAATAAATGATTTTATAACTTCTTTTGAACCTCCTTGCTACTTTACAAAGTTAGTAGAAAGAGTTATGAAATTATTTATCTCGGGAGCGTGAATTGATCACATTGCATGAGGGCACGACAATACTTTAGTCCGGGGGATTTTGGTGAGTGCTTATTCACTCACCTTTTCTGAGCCATAAAAGGACCAAATAAACCAAAAATTAACCAAAATTGCCAAAGAATGTACGTTTTTGTGTTTGTGAATGTGCAGGAACAGATATTTAAGAAAAGGACGAAAAATCACAAAAAAATGACAAAACGAGCACGAGATTTGGAAAAGTGTCAATAGCCGGAGCCGGGGAAGCTAGTGGTCATAATCAAAGCTCATAAAATCCCAAAGAGTCCTTAAAGTTTCAAAGAAGTACAATTTAACCCTTGAAGAAAGTACACATTTGGTCCTTCGACTTCCAAGATTGTCAAAAGTGGTCCCTTGAAGAATATTATTGAAGATATGACATTAATGGCCCTTCAAGAATTATGGAAAAATCAATATGGGCCCTTGGATTATATTTTGGCAGCTATGGTCCTTGTGATTATTTACACTACAAAATCCTACACTTATAACTAAAATCTGCCAAATTCACTTAACCCAAAATCCAAAATAAACAAACACAAACCCTTAACCCTTGGCCCATAACAATTCAAGCCCAACACTCCCTCAATTAAATAACCCGGTACCCATTAACCCATACCCACCAGTTAAAATAAAAATAATGCGCCTAGCACTGTTTATCTCTTTCACCCTGGTTTACCCTGCTCCCATCACTTTCACCCAAGATGCTAGTACGAGGTTTCATCCTTCTAAAAACCATCTGACATGTTGTCAGATGTTGTCATAATCCCTCCACCGTGGCACCATGAAGACCCCTGCTTGGATGAAGTAATGAGGAAGTGAGATAAGGATCAATCATTTGGCTAAGAATGAGATGGATGTCGACATTTTATGAATGAATGGCTGAGAATACACTTCTGGATCCTTCCTAAACCCTAGGCTCCTCACCTTGAGCTCACCTATATAAACCCCCCCTGTATACGTTTTTAGTGTGTAGTTTTTACTATAATGTTATGCTGTTAATTTTATTTCATAATGTATTCTTAGCTTAAATTTTATGTAATCTCAATTTTCTTAATAAAATTCTTAGTTTAATGTTTTAATTTCCTGTTTTAAGTTATTTAATAAATTTTTGTTTTAGCTCAAACCTTGTCATTCTAGTTTACTTCTTGTTTCAATAATCTTATTTAATCAGTTTACAATTGTAGAAATGCAATTCTTTTTGTTTATTTAACTTTTATAAAAAAAATAAAAACACAAAAAAAAAAAAAAAATGTGTAAAAAATCCAAAAATATGTTCTGTTTTTCTTAAATCCAGCTTACATCTAAGCTTTTTCAGTAGATAACAAGCCCATCTTGGCTTAAGAGCTTCTGTGAGCTTGTTTGGTAGATTAAAACTGTCAAAAGCTCAAAGATCCACACTGGTCAACAAAAGTCAACAAAGGGTGTTAATAATAGAATATGGGTAAATTTGGTAGTCCAAGTGGAGATTTGGAAGCCATTGGCCTACCTAAAGGTAGGAAAGCTTGGTGAACCCCCTCTGTTTGAGCTGAGGGGATTTGATTTGTAAGTTATCATCTTATTTCTTGTCCTTTTAGTGTATTCTTAGAGTTAAGTAGTTATAATCTGTTAATTTAATATAGATTGATGCTTTTGTGATCATTATTAGTAGATATAGCTTATTTGGTATCATTGGTATGCTATTATGTGTGGTTGAGTACTCATGTGATTTTACTGCCTTATGATAGAGTAATTTGCTAATATGAGTTATTGATGTTAGTTGGTTAATTTTCTTGTTCTATTAGCTTAAATACTGATTATCTAATCCATTTCAACTTAAAAATTAGTAGGGTTAGTTTATAAAATTCATACTTGTAGTGTTAATATAGGTTTAAGGGACTGTTTGGATTTGTGTGGTCTGTGATGTTTTTGTTGTAGATTTGCTGAGTTATTGGCACCAGTAGGTTAAGTTAGGTTAGGTTCAGTTAATTTAGCAATAAAATTGGTAACTATAATACAAAAAGTCAAAATTGCTTAATAACTTTATTGCTACCTACATAAACTTGTTATCTGTCCTTATGAGCTTGTGCAATTGTTGCATTTTATGTTTGAGGTTGTGATTTAAGTGGTTAAATAAGTTCAATATACACTTAGGGATAGAATTAAGCTGCCAAAATTCACATTAGTCAAACCTTAGGTGTAATATAAAAGTCAACTGTCTGCAGCCTACTTGTTTTTCACTGCTGATCTCAGGCCAATTAAGGGTTCAATTGGTGGTTTGAAATTAGGGCTTTTATGTTTTTTGTGTTCTCTGCTGGGTGTTCTTGCTTTTGCCCCTTAATCTCACACTAATCAGCTTATTAGACTACTTATTTTAGAGCTTACAGTGGGACATGAACTGCTTGTATCTGTCTCATATATGCAATTTGCCATATGTGCTTATAGGGTTATAGATTGTGTTTATCTATGTTATATAAGTTGTTTTATACTTATTAATGCTACTTAAACCTTCTGTGAACATTTTATGCTTAATGGTACTGTTTGCTTATTAATAAGCACTTATTTGGAGTGCTTTTTGTGTTCAATTAGCTTATTTGAGCCAGTGACCTGCCCATTTCATTTTTCCTAGGTCTTAGTTATTAAATTAGATTTTTCTGAATTTTTTCATATTTTTCTGTGCTTATTTGATATTTTTAATAATTAAAATTAGATTTTTAGCCTTTTTAATTAATTTTTAATTACTTTTAATTCCTAAAAATTTCATAAAAATACAAAAAAAAAAAAAAAAAAATTAGTTCTCTGTTTCAAAATTAATTTTAAGTAATTTTAGATTTTTCCAAACTTAATTTGCATTTTTCAAGTCATTTTTCATATTTATTTACTTTTTAAATCAAAAAAAAAAAAAAAAAATACAAAAATATAAATAAATTCATAGAAAATAAACAAAAAGTCAAAAAAATATTTTTCTTTTTCTGGAAATTCATTTTATTAGTTTAAGATTTTTAGAAAGTTGTTTCACGTTTGTAGGATCATTTTTCAATAAAAGTTACGTTTTAAATATACGCGTTTGCATTCCCGTTTTTACGTTTTTAACTTTAGTGCATCCTTAGCTTGTACCCCTTGCATTATTCGTGTTTGTTTATCATAATTTGAATTATTTGATCACTATTTTCACTCTTTTCACTTCTCAATTCACGATTTACACGAATCGATATTCTTGATTCCATTCACCTTCACTTGGAAACGACTCGGGTGATCCGTATTTCTTGCAGATCATTTCGATACTATACTACTATATTATATATAAGTTTATTTTGACGACAATCACAGTCCCATGTCCATTCATCATGAGAAGTATACTCTGGTCATAGTAGATGAATACTCAAGATACACTTGGGTTTACTTCCTGACCAAAAAGAGTCAGGCAGCTGACACGATCATGTCATTTGTCAGGAACATTGAAAATCGAAATCATGTCAAGGTTAAACAAATTAGAACTGACAATGGCACTGAATTTAAAAACCATGACCTTGAGTGTTTCTGTGATGAGAAAGGGATTTCTCAGAATTTCACCTCTCCCCATACTCCTGAACAAAATGGAGTAGCTGAAAGGAGAAATAGAACACTCATTGAGGCAGCAAGGACAATGTTAAATGGCTCAGTCCTCTCAAAACACTTTTGGACTGAGGCAGTCAAAACAGCCTGCTACACTCAAAACAGGTCAATCATTGTGAAAAGACACAATAAGACTCCTTATGAAATATTCAAAGGAAGGATCCCTGACATCAGCTACTTTCATGTATTTGGGTGTCTTGTGTTTATTCATAAGCACAAGGATCACTTGGGTAAATTTGATGCCAAAGCTGATGATGGATACTTCCTGGGATATTCTCTGGTTTCCAAAGCCTTCAGGGTGTTTAATACAAGGAGACAACAAACTGAGGAAACTTATCACATAACTGTTGATGAGAGCACTGAATCCATCAGGTTCTCCAATTCCTCAGTTGAAGAAATTGGTATTGATGACTCTTCAAGGTATCCTCCTGATGAGTATCTCCCTGAAAATCAACCCTCTACTCAATACCAAGCTGATGCTGATGTCTCTTACTACATCATCCCTCACAAACTACCCCAACCAACCATCAGTGAGTTCATTGAAACTCAACAAGTCTCAAATGAGACAGCAACCATTGAACCAATTGTTAAGGAACCCTCAGAACAAACTGTTCCCACTAATGTCACTGAAGTACATAATCTTGAGATACCTCAGGTTCCTGTAACTAAACCCACTCCTCAAGTAAATCATGCTTCGACAAGCTCTAACTCATATCCTAAACCTCAGGATAGCTGGACCAGATCCAAAGTTATTGAGCTTGTGAAAATTATTGGTGAGCCCACTGAAGGCATGCTTACCAGAAGCATGGCTGCTAAACTCAAGGCAGCCACAACCAATATATGTCTTTATGCTGGCTATCTCTCTGAAATAGAGCCTAAAAATATCAAAGAAGCCCTGACATATGAAAGTTGGGTTCAGGCCATGAGAGATGAACTGGAACAGTTTGATATAAATGATGTCATGACCCTTGTTGAATGCCTAAATGGTGTTCTGGTCATTGGTATGAAATGGGTCATTAAAAACAAGACTGATGAGAATGGCACAGTTGTAAAAAACAAAGCAAGACTTGTTGCCAAAGGATATAACCAACATGAAGGTATAGACTATGAGGAAACCTTTGCACCTGTTGCTAGAATGGAAGCCATCAGGATCTTCCTAGCCTATGCAACTTACATGAACTTTAAAGTTTACTAAATGGATGTCAAAAGTGCATTCCTAAATGGTAACATCAAAGAAGATGTCTATGTGCAACAACCTCCTGGCTTTGAAAGTACTGAATTTCCCAACCATGTCTACAAGCTTAACAAGGCCCTTTATGGACTGAAACAAGCTCCCAGGGCATGGTATGAAACACTTTCAGCCTTCCTGATCCAAAACAAATTTGTCAGAGGAAAGATTGACAACACTCTGTTCATCTACAGAACAAAAAGTGATGTCATCCTGGTTCAAGTGTATGTTGATGACATCATCTTTGGCTCAACATGTTACAAACTTTGCAAATAGTTTGAAAAACTGATGACCACAAAGTTTGAAATGAGCATGATGGGTGAACTCACTTACTTTCTTGGACTACAAATCAAACAAACTGACAGAAGGATATCCATTTTTCAAGAAAAATACCTGAGGAACCTACTAAAGAAGTATGAGCTCACTGACTGCTCTTCAGTAAAGACTCCTATGGTTCCTCCAAACAACCTTGGCCCTGACCTCACTGGCAAATCAGTGAACCAAACCCAATACAGGGGAATGATAGGCTCCCTGATGTACTTACTTGCATCTAGGCCTGATATCCAATTCTCAGTCTGCCTGTGTGCTAGATATCAGGCTGATCCTAAAGAGTCTCATCTCACTGCTGTTAAGAGAATCTTCAGGTACCTGAAGGGTACATCAAACCTGGGTTTGTATTAACCAAAATGCTCAGGATTTGATCTCAAAGGGTACACTGACTCTGACTATGCAGGATGCAATATGGACAGAAAAAGTACCTCAGGATCGTGTCAATTTCTTGGTGGTAAACTTGTGTGTTGGAGTACAAAGAAACAACAGCCAGTGGCCATGTCCTCAGCTGAAGCTGAATATATGGCTGCTGTAGGATGTTGTGCAAATGTTCTCTGGATGAAGAGCCAACTGAGTGACTATGGCATTCTGTACAAGATGGTACCCATCTTTTGTGATAACACAAGTGCCATAGCCATCTCAAATAACCCAGTGCTTCATCAAAGAACCAAACACATTGACATCAGATACCATTTCATCAGGGACCACATCATGAATGGAGAAATTAAATTACATTTCATCCCCACTGAATATCAGCTAGCTGATATCTTTACCAAACCCTTGGATGAACCCACTTTCACCAGACTGAAAGCTGAATTGGGCATGTTGGACATAGAATCAGGCAACTGATTTAAAAATGTTCCATCCTGATGTAAATTCTCTAGGTCCCTAAACAAACCCATTCCTGAATGATAAATCATTCAGGGGGCTCAAGATGTCAAATGGCATTGAATACCTTAACTAAATGCTCTAAGTACTTAGTTAGTAAATGTCCCAGGTAGGTAACTGATTCCTATTAAATATAGGAATATATGTCGCTTACACAACTGGCATCCACATCTTGGGCCCCCACATCTTTCTCACCAAATACCACTAAGCATTAAATGCTCTCTCACACACAAATAGTTGTGATGATATCAATCTGCAAAAGTGTCTTTTTGCAGAGCCACACAACTGTTCACCCCATCATGTTGAGAGAAAAATGGGGTAATGGAAATCGTGCTATCTAATGCGGATATCAAACAAACTTTATAACACATTTTGAATTTATATCAAAATGCTTTGATATCCGCAATAGCTTAACCCTAATCCATTCCCTATAAATACGCCCACAAAGAAAATACACACACGCTTTTAAAACTTATCAAAACTCTTGCAAAATTATTTCAAGAAAAATCTATTTGTTCAAACTGTGTGTTTCTTCTTTGATACTAATTTTTCTCAAAATCAGACCTTTTATCAACACAAATGGCTTCTTCTAAAGTCATCAAATACGCACCCAATGTGGATTTCCAAATGGAAAGCGTAGACCTGACCAAAAACAATGTGGTGGGAAACTTTGCCTACCCTCAAAGGTTACCTGAATACAGGGACGTGGTGAAGTTTCTACAAAACTGTTTCCTCACCACCACATTCACAAAAACCCCCTCTGTCATCTATCATGACTACTTGAGGGAATTCTGGTGCACAGCGGTGGTTAAAAACCCTGATGCACCAAAGGAGGCCAAAATAAGGTTCTCAGTATAGAATGGAGTTCCTAACTCTTGACTACAAAACCTTTGTCAAAGCCACTGACCTTGACTATACTGACCTTCACTGCCCAACCCACTAAAAATGATGTGAAGGAATTTTTACTGGAACTTGGGCCCTATGACAAAAATTACCCTGAGGTGACACCAGGGGCCCTCCTATCCAAAGCCCCAATCATCAAAACCTGGTTTCCAGCCCCCTAGAGGATTCTGATGACCTTTATCATTCAGGTCCTTTGGGGAAATAAATCCTCCACTGAGCAATTGAACACTCCTCAAGCAATGATAGTGTACTGTCTCATAGAGGGTAAAAAGATTGACCTTGGAGAAATTATCTTCAGGGACCTCATAGCAAAGTTGGGTGGGAAATCTAGGCAAAAACTAATGTCATACCCTAGATTCATTTCCTGCGCCCTGCAAGACTTGCTAGGGTCCGAGTATGCTAAGCCTAATGCAGTAGGCTTTGAGCCTGATGTCTTACACAAGGCTAATTATTCTCGTGACCCTATTGAGGTTACACCTGTCACCCTGACAACGTATATGCTTACTGCTATCCAGGGTGACAACAAAATCTCACCAATTCCTTCTCCCACAAAAAAGGTGAAGAGGAAGAAGGGACAGGGGTCCAAGAAGGTGGTTCAACCCAAGTCACTCGCCACTGAGACCTCTGCCCCTAAGCCTGACAAAATGGGGCAACAACAACAGACCCTGACTGCTGACACCCTCAGGATCATAAGCCAATCTTTGGCCCCAAAACAAAGGCCAATGGAGGGCACTGAGACATCACACTCAGTGTCTTCGGGCAAACCCATTCCCAAAGGCTCTGTTGACATAAACAAGTCAGTGGAGTTGGAATCAACCCAACCTCCATATCCTGCTAAAGGCTCTGGAAAATCACAACCAGAGTCTCAGGGAGGAAAGGGTCCTATATCCTCGGTGGGGCAGTACTACTCCACTGAGAAAGGGTCCCACACCACTTCACATCCTGCTAAAGGCTCGGGTAAATCACAACCCAAGCATTAGGGTGTTACCGCCCCTAAATCTTCGGCAGGCCAGCGCAAGCCTGTTGGAAAGGGGGCAAAACCACTCATGTGCCTGATGAGGACATTCGCAGAATAAAGCTTTTGTCTGAGGGCACAAAAACTCATCCCAAAGACTCAGAGGGAAACAAACAACCCGCTGATAGGGACACAACAATCACGATTCCTCAGGATGACATTGAAAAACACCCATCAGTGTCTGAAGGGGTCACGGGGGACAAAGATTCAGAGGGAAAAAGGCCACCCGCTGATATGGAACCCATAACCACTCCCGGAGGTGCCCAAAACTTGGGAACTGGCTCTAAGGACCAGGTAGATAAAACCCAGTCTACCGGATTAGAGGGGTCAGGACCTGGCCAAAATGAAGGCAAGTCTTCTTATGAAGAGGAGCCAGATAACCTTGTTTTGCAGATTCAGTCCTTGGCTGATGCTCAGGCAGCCTTATTTTCAGATGATGACTTCCACAGTGACGAGGAGGTTTTTGAAGCCGGAGATGAAATGGTGGTTGAGGAGACAGTCCCTGAACCGATCCCTCAGTCTCCTCAACCCTCTGATACTGAAGCTGTTGAAACTCAATCCGAGTCAGAATCCTCAGATGATGATCAAGATCCTCTCACTGAGAAGGTTTTTACCAAGTTCATCAAAAAGGCAACCAATGCCTTATTCCGGGGGGTCACTGATGAAGTGTTTAACATGCACACTGAGCAGGCGGTTCATTATCACAATCTCAAAGATGCTGTTGAAGACTTTAATGAAGATGTCAGGGAACAAAATTCCACAGTCACCTACTCCCTGACACATATGGTCTCTCAACTCAACCTGTTCCTTGAATCTCTCACCAAGCTGAACACAGGGGTCCAGTCTATTCAAGAATCGGTTAAGGATGATCCTGAACTCACCAAGAAACTCCTTCAAGCATCAGAGACTTATCAGCTCAACTCTGTGCATCTCACTAAGTTACTCAACCTGATGAAGTCCTTCAATCTTCAGGCTCTCAGTAGCTCAGTGGAATATGTGAAAACCTCCCTAGCTGCTCTGTATCAATCAGTGGCTGCTCAATCCCAGAAGTCAGCCTCTCTTGCTTGGAGCTTTGGTTCTCGTTTGTCTACAATGGAGAATACTCAGGCATCCCTTGAAGCCAAAGTCTCAGCTGTTCAGAAGGATACCTCAGACATCAAGTCCATGATGACTGAGATCTACCAGGCCTTCAGGAGTTCCTCTACCTCCGCATTAGTCACTCAAACTCTTGCCATCACTTCAGCTCAGGCAATAGTTGAGGGGGAGAATGTCACTGATGCCCCTCATAATGAAGTCCCATATGAAGCTGAGCCCTCTTACACTGAGGGGGAGCATGTCACCGAGGCTACTCCCATCACTTCTGTTCAACCTCAAGATAAACCAGCTTCCTTATCTCAACAGCAGGATAAAGGCAAAAGCATTGCTACAACTCCTGAACCAGTAACAATGCTAAAACCTGCCTCCACTATTGTCAGACAGGACCCTGATGAACCAGTCAGAGTTCCATTTGAAATCAATGGGGTAATCCGTCTCCTCACTGGTGATGAAATTCAGGCCTACATGGAGAGAGATGAATTACTGAAAAAGGTGGTTGAGGAAGAGAAAATGAGCAAACCCGCACTCATTAAAGTGGTTCATGAAGAGGCAGAGAAGATTGGGTTGGATTCTGAGCAACTGGCCACTGAACAAGCAGGATTTGCCTTCAAAAAGGCTCAGGAAGAAGAGATGAGCGCCCTGAAAAAGCAAAGAGAAGAAAAGCTCAGGAAGGACACTCAGATCAGAAAGACCAGAATTGAAAGGTACACTTGGGTGATGAAAGAAAGGCTGAAACCTGAAACCATCACTGACATCAAAATCCATCGCAACACCAAGCCTGCAATTGTCACTATCTTCAAAGGACCTGACCAAAGAGTAATGGACACTCATGATCCATTCAGGTTCGCTGACTTTGGCATCTCTGAGCTGGATGAGCTTCGACCAATCATCACCAAGAAGTCAAATGTAGTGGTTCCTAGTCTCTTGAAATCACTACAGCTCAGGTATCAAAGACTGATGGAAATGCCTGAACCCCTTGGCATTCCCTCTCTGCTTCCAGCTTCATCTACTCAAACTGCTCCACCAAAAGTCTCCAAAAAGAAAAGGAAGCAAGTTGAGTCAGAACCTGAGATAAAGGTCCCAGGATTGGATTGTGATAGGTCCCTTCCTGAAGGAATCACCTCCATGAACAATGTGGTGTTTGAAGTCCCTGAAAGAGGTCTATGCTTCACTGATGAGTATGGAAACCCTGCTTTCCAAAGATGGTCAGACATGGATAGGGCAGGGATTAAAGCGATGCTGATGTACCTGATGCTGGCTTCTCCTGTTAGGTGTGCTGAAAACGTAAGGTTCTGTCAGGACCTTAAAGCTATGATTGAGGAGCACCCTGAGAGACACCTCCTGAGATCAAAGAAGGCTAAGCTTGATGCACTTGGCTATCAACTGAATATCTGAATCTACAACCAACTATCTTTTTTGTTTTTGTATTATCAGTAGGAATTGTAATAACTATTAATAAACTTTGATGTTCTTTTAAGTTATCTGTGTCCTACTGTAATTACATCAACACTCAGTGAGAGATGAAGACTGATCAGTGCTAAACAGTCAGATAATATTAACCAAGTTTAAATGGTTAACAAGTCAAAAATAGCTTAGACTAATGCTCCGTGGAGTACAATGTATCCGCGGGTCGTTAATCCCAACGAGGTGTGAAATCTGTAATAAAACGGAATTTGGGATCGGGTGATTATGAACAGGAATAGGTGAGAATGTTTTATACTACTAATTTATACAATGAAACAGTTTAAACAAAAACAGTTACGTGAACTAAAAACGTTTACAAATTAAAAACTTACGTCTACGTACGGGAAAAAAGGTGAGTCTTAATGAAAATTAAACTACATGGGGTAAAAATGAAACTTTTACAATCTTAAAAAGAAAATTTACGTACAAAGTAATATACAAAACTCGGTATATTACAGTGTATCCTCGGGTCGTTATGTCCCAACGAGGCGTGCAATTTGGATTTAAACGAATTTGTGTCGAGTGGTTTTGAACAGGAAAAAGGTGTGAGTGATTTGTACTAAGGTTTTATAAAATAAAATGACTTAAATAAACTAATTTAACTAAAACGTAAACCTAAATTATTTAAAAACGTTTAAAACCTAAAAACGCGTACGTTTAAATTAAATTTTACATTAACGTACAAAATAAAACGTGAATTCTGTCCAATATAAATCCCACGGATGTGAAAATTATATTTTTGGAATCCAAATGATAAAAGAAAATTAATGGAAAAAGAAAATATTTTTTTAGACTTTTTATTTATTTTTTATTAATTAAAAACTATTTAAACTTAATTAAACTATTTAAACTACTTTAATTATAATAAATATTAAACTAATTTATAAAATTATAAAACTTTTTATAAACCTACTTAACCATCACAGGAATCTAAAAAAAATATAAAAACTTTATAAAAATTATTATTAAACTATTTTACTAATTATTAACTTATTTATTAATTAAAAAATATTTAAACTAATTAAATTATAAAAACCAGAATATGAACAGTAAAAATTCTAGAAAAATTGCTAAAATTATTTTATAACATATAAAAGCTAGGAAAATTATAAAAACTAGGGTGTGCTTAATAAAAACTAATTTTGCTATTTAATACTTAATTATTAATTAATTATTAATAAAACTATATTTAAATCTAATTAATACTAAATGACTAGATAAAAATCTAGAAAAATTTCTAAAATTACTTTAACATAAATAAAAATTAAGAAAAATATAAAAATGCAACTTACTTAATAAAAAGCTAAAAATGAAAATTAAAAAGATAAATAATATTAAATAGAAACTATCACTTAATTTAAATTTGTTTTTCTGGATTTTTCTTTTTGAAAACTAATTTACGACTAAAAACAAACAACTTTTGTAAAAGCAACTTTTTTATAACTTATAAATAAGCCAAATGCAAGCTATAAGCTTGGACAGTTGACTTTTGTTGACCAAACCAAGAAATAAGCTCAAATGAGCTTGTGTGGGGTCCACATGTAACACCCCCAAAATACCGCAGCGGAAGACTGTGTCATTGGGGTGCTACTTCATAATACAAAGTACAAGTTATAGAAAACGAACTCTAAATGAGACGTTTTGAAAAGTTACCATTCGATTAATGAATTCAAAGTTACAAACATGAGATTCCAAAGTATGATACATAAATGTATACAAAATGTTTTGAATGGTAAATGATAAAAGCGTAAGTCTTCAGAGTATGCAGCTTGACTCTAAGTTCCACGCACTAGCTATCGCCTTACTAACCTGAGATAACATGCTAAAGTGTCAACACAATGGTTGGTGAGTTCATAGAGTTTGTCTTAAAACAGTTGAAAAAGCCTTAAAGAATGATCACACAGCAAAGGCATCGTGAATCCACTCAGTTACAAGTCCCGCCATAAGAGACTTGTAACCTGTGTGTCCACAACCCACTGCTAACATATATAGTATGAATAAGACATGTATAAGTTCATCAAGACAATTTAAGCAATTAGAAGTGAGTCTATACTTCATCTCCGAAGACCTCACTTTTATGATGTATCCAACATTCGCAAATGTTAGGATGTATCAAAGACAACTGGGAGCCACTTCCCAAAGAAAACTGGGAGCCACTTCCCAAAGATAAAAGACAGTCATGTATGTATGAAATCAAGTATAATGCCATCAAGTATAAGACAATCAAGTATAACACAGTCACGTATAAACGTTTTGAGTATTTGTACAAGTAAGCAAGTAGTTGAGCATGTATCCCCCCCAATAGTTAAAACAAGTACGAAAAGAGTAGGGGCTATGACTCACCTTAAGTCTATGTAATGAGTAATGAAAATGGTAGTCGAATCGCGAAAGTCTCTAAGAGCAGCCTATAATAGAACGTTGCGACTTAGGTTTGGAGTAACGTCTAAGAATACGACGAATTGCCAATATATGTCTTGCATAATGTTCATGATGTAGTACTTAGTATATAGTGTAAGTCGTTGAATATAAGTGGTCTATGAAACATGTATAGGTTGTAAATCTCTTACTACCGTTCGGGCCGACATAATTCAGAAGTCATGGAGTAAACGTTCGAGGAGCCAGGACACTTTAACTCGTAAATCCACAACTCGTCTCGACGGCTTACTCAATGAACTCCTCACATGAGGCTCCCTACTATTGTAGTATTTGATAACATATATATATATATATATAAGCTTTTTGATCTTTAATAGTTATATGGTCTTTAGCCGTGGCTTTGCCGTGACCTTGGTCATTGTTACCATGATCTTGAGACTCAACCTTGGCTTTAGCCATGGTTGTGGTCTCGGCTTTAGGTCATTAGACCTCTTGGTCTCATCTAATTATAATGATTATATAGTAACTTTGGTCTAAAAATGGGCTGTTAAGAATTTGAAGAAATTTATCACTCAGAAAGCGTTTTCAGGTCTCGAGCTTCTTTATTCCTGAACGAAAACGTCGTTCCGGACAACTTTCGTGTTTTAACTTTTTGATGAATCGGAGCAGAAGTGGGACTTTCAAAATCATAATTTGATCAGAATGCAATTTAGGCAGTTTTGCCGTTTTGGTTTCGCTAACTTCAAACGGTCATAACTTTTGACTCGTATACTCGTTTTGGGTGATTCAAATTGCTATGTTTTCCTTGTTAAGTCCTCTTTAACATTAATTAAGTGTCAAATATCAAAGTTATACTATTGTGGTCGTGGTTTTCCATAAAAATCACTAGTTTGCTTGTTTACTTGTCATAAGTTAACATATGTATACCAATACTTGTTTTATCCATTTTTAAACATCATGAACACAATACAAAGACCATATATAGCATGAAAGAAACATAATAAGCATGAAATGATATTGAGCAAGAAAGTGTATAAGGGTTTGCTTACAACTTTTGGCTTTCTAAAGAAAGGAAGTCAAGTTTAGAACTAGGACACTAAACCTAAGCTTGTAAACCCTTCACCATAACTCTTGTAACCCTTGCTAGCCTTGATCTAACCCTTGATAAAACCCATTAACTTCAGCCCCTAATCACCTTGTGTAGCTCCTAATTCAACCATGGAATCACCAAACAAACTTAAGAACTAGGTAGAGAATACTAAGACCTTGAACTTTGTAGTGTAACTTGTAGTTTGAAGATCAAAGGATCATGGAGCTAGGGATTGTGTTGTGGCGTTTTATTTATGAAGAAATGATGGAATGAGCTCTCTATTTATAGCATGAAGAGGAGGTTAGGAAGCTTACTAGGAAACTACACAAACTTGGTGACCAAGGTTAACTTGGAGCCAAAGTTGTAATTAAGTAAAGAATCAATGGTCAAAATTTAACCACAAGTGTGAACCCCCCCCCCTAGTGGCGGTTTGAATGAGGATAAGGTGACTAGATGATGACTCTTGGTCTTTGGATGATAATATCCTAAGTATGTAGCTAGTTTTGGACCCGTAAATTGCTAACCGTAAGTTTTTAGGCCACGAAACGTAAAACCGGGTATCCTAAAAATATGAAACTTATAAATATGGTTAAACATGTCAATATAGTCCATAATAAAATATAAAATGAGTGGTAGGTTCTATCGGGTGCGAAAACCCTGCTAAAAACTGGAAACACGGGTCTAAAACGCGCACTTCGCGTAAAACGCTGAACTGAAAAACGTAAAATTCTGAAACTTTTGGAATTGTCCTAAAATGAGAGAAAATCATATTTCTATTGTTTATAATGTTTTATGGACATATCGGGATGCTAGAAGGACGTTTAAACCTAAAAGTAAATCTCGGACACGGCTTTGTGATTTTTGCAGAAATGATCCGACGAGCGTCAAACTCTCGGATTATCGGTAAAATAGTTTAACTTACGAGAATATGAAATAAAAATTTCTGAGATGAATAGTGAAAAGTGAATAGTAAAAAGTGAATAGTGAAATTTTCGGGAATAAAAGTTAACCTGAAATTGCGAATTGTTACAATCTCTACCCCTTAAGGAGAACTTCGCCCCGAAGTTCTGTTGATGTTAACTACTTACGGTGTGTCTAAGAGAATTTGGGATCTCTAATATAGTGGTGTTCACTCTGATTCGTTTAAGATTCTGGTTAAGGAGTTGTATCGGCTACAATTAAGCCCACTTATTTATAACACATTACTTACATAAAGAAGCGTCCAAATTTATGTAAGTAAGGTCTCATAAACTTATGGTTCGGTGATTTACAATTTCTTTATTTAACTGAAGAGGCGTCCCAATCCATTTAAATAAGGAGATTCTAAAACATCCTACTTAAGAATTTCCGACACAAAATCCGCCTTCTGAGGCCGATAGTAAGATAATCAAGTCATCAAATCCCAAAAGCTAAGCAATAATATTATTTAACTCAAATCTTGTGTCTAATCAAACAAGAACTGTCACAAGATCAAGTTAACTAATTAGTTATTACTGAGCTCCATGTTTTTAATGACTCGACGAATCTCTGGGGCTCCTTATAATACTAAAGTCACATCATCTAACAGCGTGGAACTAAGCAAACGTCTAACCAAAAAGCACATGTGTATGTATTGTGTGTAAGGCAAATAAAGAGGAAGGTCCCAACGTATATAGCAGTTATAGTCTAGGCACTAAATGCAACCTAGTTCTCTATAACCAAGGCTCTGATACCAATCTGTAACACCCCCAAAATACCGCAGCGGAAGACTGTGTCATTGGGGTGCTACTTCATAATACAAAGTACAAGTTATAGAAAACGAACTCTAAATGAGACGTTTTGAAAAGTTACCATTCGATTAATGAATTCAAAGTTACAAACATGAGATTCCAAAGTATGATACATAAATGTATACAAAATGTTTTGAATGGTAAATGATAAAAGCGTAAGTCTTCAGAGTATGCAGCTTGACTCTAAGTTCCACGCACTAGCTATCGCCTTACTAACCTGAGATAACATGCTAAAGTGTCAACACAATGGTTGGTGAGTTCATAGAGTTTGTCTTAAAACAGTTGAAAAAGCCTTAAAGAATGATCACACAGCAAAGGCATCGTGAATCCACTCAGTTACAAGTCCCGCCATAAGAGACTTGTAACCTGTGTGTTCACAACCCACTGCTAACATATATAGTATGAATAAGACATGTATAAGCATGAAATGATATTGAGCAAGAAAGTGTATAAGGGTTTGCTTACAACTTTTGGCTTTCTAAAGAAAGGAAGTCAAGTTTAGAACTAGGACACTAAACCTAAGCTTGTAAACCCTTCACCATAACTCTTGTAACCCTTGCTAGCCTTGATCTAACCCTTGATAAAACCCATTAACTTCAGCCCCTAATCACCTTGTGTAGCTCCTAATTCAACCATGGAATCACCAAACAAACTTAAGAACTAGGTAGAGAATACTAAGACCTTGAACTTTGTAGTGTAACTTGTAGTTTGAAGATCAAAGGATCATGGAGCTAGGGATTGTGTTGTGGCGTTTTATTTATGAAGAAATGATGGAATGAGCTCTCTATTTATAGCATGAAGAGGAGGTTAGGAAGCTTACTAGGAAACTACACAAACTTGGTGACCAAGGTTAACTTGGAGCCAAAGTTGTAATTAAGTAAAGAATCAATGGTCAAAATTTAACCACAAGTGTGAACCCCCCCCCCCTAGTGGCGGTTTGAATGAGGATAAGGTGACTAGATGATGACTCTTGGTCTTTGGATGATAATATCCTAAGTATGTAGCTAGTTTTGGACCCGTAAATTGCTAACCGTAAGTTTTTAGGCCACGAAACGTAAAACCGGGTATCCTAAAAATATGAAACTTATAAATATGGTTAAACATGTCAATATAGTCCATAATAAAATATAAAATGAGTGGTAGGTTCTATCGGGTGCGAAAACCCTGCTAAAAACTGGAAACACGGGTCTAAAACGCGCACTTCGCGTAAAACGCTGAACTGAAAAACGTAAAATTCTGAAACTTTTGGAATTGTCCTAAAATGAGAGAAAATCATATTTCTATTGTTTATAATGTTTTATGGACATATCGGGATGCTAGAAGGACGTTTAAACCTAAAAGTAAATCTCGGACACGGCTTTGTGATTTTTGCAGAAATGATCCGACGAGCGTCAAACTCTCGGATTATCGGTAAAATAGTTTAACTTACGAGAATATGAAATAAAAATTTCTGAGATGAATAGTGAAAAGTGAATAGTAAAAAGTGAATAGTGAAATTTTCGGGAATAAAAGTTAACCTGAAATTGCGAATTGTTACAATCTCTACCCCTTAAGGAGAACTTCGCCCCGAAGTTCTGTTGATGTTAACTACTTACGGTGTGTCTAAGAGAATTTGGGATCTCTAATATAGTGGTGTTCACTCTGATTCGTTTAAGATTCTGGTTAAGGAGTTGTATCGGCTACAATTAAGCCCACTTATTTATAACACATTACTTACATAAAGAAGCGTCCAAATTTATGTAAGTAAGGTCTCATAAACTTATGGTTCGGTGATTTACAATTTCTTTATTTAACTGAAGAGGCGTCCCAATCCATTTAAATAAGGAGATTCTAAAACATCCTACTTAAGAATTTCCGACACAAAATCCGCCTTCTGAGGCCGATAGTAAGATAATCAAGTCATCAAATCCCAAAAGCTAAGCAATAATATTATTTAACTCAAATCTTGTGTCTAATCAAACAAGAACTGTCACAAGATCAAGTTAACTAATTAGTTATTACTGAGCTCCATGTTTTTAATGACTCGACGAATCTCTGGGGCTCCTTATAATACTAAAGTCACATCATCTAACAGCGTGGAACTAAGCAAACGTCTAACCAAAAAGCACATGTGTATGTATTGTGTGTAAGGCAAATAAAGAGGAAGGTCCCAACGTATATAGCAGTTATAGTCTAGGCACTAAATGCAACCTAGTTCTCTATAACCAAGGCTCTGATACCAATCTGTAACACCCCCAAAATACCGCAGCGGAAGACTGTGTCATTGGGGTGCTACTTCATAATACAAAGTACAAGTTATAGAAAACGAACTCTAAATGAGACGTTTTGAAAAGTTACCATTCGATTAATGAATTCAAAGTTACAAACATGAGATTCCAAAGTATGATACATAAATGTATACAAAATGTTTTGAATGGTAAATGATAAAAGCGTAAGTCTTCAGAGTATGCAGCTTGACTCTAAGTTCCACGCACTAGCTATCGCCTTACTAACCTGAGATAACATGCTAAAGTGTCAACACAATGGTTGGTGAGTTCATAGAGTTTGTCTTAAAACAGTTGAAAAAGCCTTAAAGAATGATCACACAGCAAAGGCATCGTGAATCCACTCAGTTACAAGTCCCGCCATAAGAGACTTGTAACCTGTGTGTTCACAACCCACTGCTAACATATATAGTATGAATAAGACATGTATAAGCATGAAATGATATTGAGCAAGAAAGTGTATAAGGGTTTGCTTACAACTTTTGGCTTTCTAAAGAAAGGAAGTCAAGTTTAGAACTAGGACACTAAACCTAAGCTTGTAAACCCTTCACCATAACTCTTGTAACCCTTGCTAGCCTTGATCTAACCCTTGATAAAACCCATTAACTTCAGCCCCTAATCACCTTGTGTAGCTCCTAATTCAACCATGGAATCACCAAACAAACTTAAGAACTAGGTAGAGAATACTAAGACCTTGAACTTTGTAGTGTAACTTGTAGTTTGAAGATCAAAGGATCATGGAGCTAGGGATTGTGTTGTGGCGTTTTATTTATGAAGAAATGATGGAATGAGCTCTCTATTTATAGCATGAAGAGGAGGTTAGGAAGCTTACTAGGAAACTACACAAACTTGGTGACCAAGGTTAACTTGGAGCCAAAGTTGTAATTAAGTAAAGAATCAATGGTCAAAATTTAACCACAAGTGTGAACCCCCCCCCTAGTGGCGGTTTGAATGAGGATAAGGTGACTAGATGATGACTCTTGGTCTTTGGATGATAATATCCTAAGTATGTAGCTAGTTTTGGACCCGTAAATTGCTAACCGTAAGTTTTTAGGCCACGAAACGTAAAACCGGGTATCCTAAAAATATGAAACTTATAAATATGGTTAAACATGTCAATATAGTCCATAATAAAATATAAAATGAGTGGTAGGTTCTATCGGGTGCGAAAACCCTGCTAAAAACTGGAAACACGGGTCTAAAACGCGCACTTCGCGTAAAACGCTGAACTGAAAAACGTAAAATTCTGAAACTTTTGGAATTGTCCTAAAATGAGAGAAAATCATATTTCTATTGTTTATAATGTTTTATGGACATATCGGGATGCTAGAAGGACGTTTAAACCTAAAAGTAAATCTCGGACACGGCTTTGTGATTTTTGCAGAAATGATCCGACGAGCGTCAAACTCTCGGATTATCGTTAAAATAGTTTAACTTACGAGAATATGAAATAAAAATTTCTGAGATGAATAGTGAAAAGTGAATAGTAAAAGTGAATAGTAAAAAGTGAATAGTGAAATTTTCGGGAATAAAAGTTAACCTGAAATTGCGAATTGTTACACCACAAGGGTGGAATCTGGTTCAATTAAGCTTGTTGGACATGATTAAGCAATATTTAAACAAATAAGCTCACATGATAAGCCAATAAGCAAGATTAAGCACTTGCTTTTTTATTTAAACATTGAAAATGGGACAAGGTTTATGGGAGGATTAAGGTGGGGTCCACTGAGCTTGAGCTCAAAGATTTGGTTGGAGTAGAGAGGGGGCCAGTAGGGGAGTCCAAGGAACCAAGGAGGGGGCCTGTGGGACCCACTGTGATGGCCAAAGTGAACCACCAAAGTGGTGGTGTGGTGACTGTGTGGTGGTGCAGGGGAGGTCAGTCCCCCTGCAGCCCACTTTGAGGCTTCACACAAGCCATAAATAAATTCCCAAAAATAATCACACTATATGATTCTCAAGTTAAGCTGGTACATAATGATCTCACAAAAGATGAAGGTCTAATACTCAACACAAAAATCACCAAAATTCTCCCAAGATCCGACTTTTTGCATAAAGAAGCAAATTGACTTTTTGTGAAAACTTGATAAGTTGACTTTTATGAATATTGATCCTACTTTACTGATTAGTTAAGCTATATTAAGCTATACGAGAACTAATTTAGGCTAAATTATCTACTTATGAGCTAAGATACATAATCATGGATCCTAAAACATCAACAGTGGACTAGAAATGAACAAATAAACTAAGATTTGACTTTATACCAAAAGTGTACTGTATTTTATGACTCCCCTATGCTAAAATAACCTAATGAAGGATGTTTAAACCAAAAGTTAACACTAAAACACCATGCAACTCAGCCAAACACACAAATCCAAACACCCCTTTAATGTATTTGCTGATTTTAAGATTTGCAGCCCTAAAAAGGGTGATTTACCCTTGTAAAAAAAATCTAAAAATTAAACTAAAAATACCACTAAGTAAATAAGCAAAATAATAAGCTACAAACCAAATTTCAGGTCAAACGGACTTATAACAAAGAAATGAAAAATCAAAAACTAAATGGCTGGAATTTCGGAAAACAGCCCTGGTAAGGCTACTTTGAGGGCTTGTGGGGCCCACAGAAAAATTCACAAAAATATAATGGAGGTGGGACACTGAAGACTAGCTGGGGGGTTGTAAATCCTAAAAGTTTCAAGGTCTGAAACCTAACCTAAAAATCACAACAATTCTTGGAGTTTTTGGAAAATCTGAGAAACATGCATTTTGACTTTTTTGAGAAAAACTCCTAAGTTGACTTTATTGAGATTCTAATGGATCCTAATGACTATATATGTTATATTAAGCTAAAAGGACATGAAATTAAGTTATTCTTACTACTAATAATATGAAATGCATGAATATGATACCTAACTGCTAGACAGTGAATGAAAATGACGGATCAAAAGGTTATTTTGACTTTTGAACATATGAAACCTGTGTTTAGTGATTGAACTGAGCTATTGAAACCTTTAGTGATAAATTTATACCAAAATTACCAACAAACACAACCTGTGTCACAGAATAAACAGCTAATCCAAACACACTGTATTAAATACTAACTTTTGATTTTTAAAGCAAATTGATAATTTAAACCTCAATTCTGATTTCAAAGCTTATAATATCATGTCATATGATCATAAGAGCACAGAACATCAACAATGTCAACATGAAACACATCAATGCCAATTATGCTATTACCACTGTGAAAATGAGATGTAAAGAAAGTATGCAATTTGCTGAATAAACCTAAGATTTTAATAATTATTTAAACTTATGAGCAACAAATAAACATACAAGTAACATAGATAAGTAATGGAAATCACTTCTACAGTAAAGAGCAAAATATGAATAAAAAGCTTACAAATAGCTATCCAGCTGAAAACACAGAACCAATGATCAAGGAATTTCCTAATAGCTTCCAATAAGCCTCTAAACCTAAGGCAATCCAGTATAAACCTTGCTCCATGCCTTCATCTTCTTCATCATTGATTTTTTATTTTATTTTTGTACTATTTATTTGATATTTTTGGTATTTTTTATTTTCTAAGTAATTCTGGTTTTTTAGACTTCTAATAACTTATAAAAGCTATGTCAGGAGCTTAAATGAGCTTATGAGTCCAATACAACAAGAATAAACAACATTTAAGCTAAATAGGATTTTGAGTAATTGAAATTGCATAAACTGTAAATGAGCTTTGAAATTGAAATTGAAGCTTTAAAAGAGTTTAATACATACTGAAAAACTAAGTACAATGCTTGAAAGCATGAATTTAAACTGAAACAATTAACTTCAAACTAAACGACATACAAGAAATAAAATTAAAACTATATATTCTAATTCCTGCTTCTTGTTGCTTTTATAGAATCCCAACTTGCTCCAGGTGTCCTCATGAGCAAATCCCACCACATTTCAGCCCTTGGATCAGTTCAAATCATCTTAGCCGTTTAAAACAACTTTTGGCGCCAAAAGTCCATGTGGTGGCTTGGATTAGTTTCAGGGCAATTAATGCCTCTTGGAAGGATGTGTGAGATGTAGGGGACATTTTGGATAGTAGGGGTGAGCTAGGTATGGTGGTGGTGTAAGTTTGCAGGTTGTAGGTAGTGAAAGGTTGTAGGGATTCCACGTGGTATCTCTTGGTGCAAACCTAGGGAGTGGGTTTTGCTTAGGAGGGTGACAGGGAGGGTGTTGAGGTGGAAAGTAAGTAAGGTGGAGGTGGCAGTGGTGGAGAGTGGAGTAGCAGAGGTGGAAAGGAGGTTGGGGATGAAGGGGGTCAACGAGGTCAAAGGTTTGACCTCGTTTTTATTTATTTAAGGGAAATGGGCTTTGGATTGGGCTTTTGATATAACTGGACCAGGGTTGTATTTTGTTTGGATTTGGAATTTGGACTTTGGAATATATATTGGATCCGTTTGGTTTGTAAGGTTTAAAAGCCCAAGGACCTTTGTTGTAACTTCTGAATTTCCAGGGACTAAACCTGTACCTGTTCCAAAGTTTATCAAAAGGTACTATTTTTGCCATATTGGAATAATATAAGGATTTATTTGATATTTTCCAAATTAAAACAACCGGGGACTATTTTTTGCCAATTTCCAAAGTATAGGGACCTTTTTTGTAAATTCTTTGAATTTATCATCTAGGGGTCAAACTTGGCAACTTGTGAATTACCAAGGACCTTTTGATGATAAAATTCCATTTTTAAACACTAGGGGTATTTTCTGCCAATTTTGAAAACTTGAGGGACTTGTTTTGTCATTTTTGGAATTTTGAACTTTCAAGGATAAAAATTGTTATTCCATGATTCCTGAGGACTGTTGTTGACTTTTCTTTAAAATAAATCATCCAGGGACCATTTCTTGAAAGTTCGGGGACTGATTTTGACAATTTGGTAAACTTTGCCCGTTTTCCCCTGTTTTCAGTTCTTTTATGTCTAAAACATATAAAAACACCTTCTAAGGATATTTGTAGTATTTTGTGGTGTTTCTGAGTGTTTTTACATGTTTTTGTTGTTCAGATTTGACAGAAATGATGAGTTTTTATGAACTCATCAAAGACCCATGCCAACTCACACTGGAACATAAGACACTTAGGCTATTTGTATATCCAAATAGGGGGAGACTGTAGGTCACTGAATTCCCCAATCCTCCTCTAACAAGGATTTGAACATAAAATAACCTAAGTGCCGTAAACACAAACAAGTCACTGAGTGAACAGTATCTCAGTGAGTCATCTTTAGGATGCTTAGAGCGAATCTACTAAGAAAGGCTCACCATTTAGTGAGGTGGAACTCATTGAGTGCTATCTAAGCCAAGAAGAAGGTGATGGGTTCAGTGAGGATGACAATAACTCACTGAACCCCCAAGACTCCTCAACAACGATTAAGGTTCTGAAGACTGATGACTTGAAGACTGAAGAATTGGCGGGACTGGGCGGGAAAGTTTAAACTGGTTCACTAAAGTGCTTTATCACTTTAAGGTCAAAGTTTCCCCAAATGGTTAATTCCAGTCTGTCATCAGAAAGAACCTTTTGGACTTAACCCAAAGAAGGTTCCTTTGCCAGAGAATAAAATCTATCAAGATTTTATTAAGGAAGGCTTATGTCCATTGTGTATTATAGTTATTCATACTTGTGAATAAATAGGTAACATAAGTGAGGAGTAAAAGTTGACAAGTTTGTGCAATTAATGCTAAGCATTGACAAACCAATTTTACTCCCCCAAAAAACAACACAATCCCTGAGATAGCTCAGTGAGACCTTTAGTTGTCACTCAAACTTTGTTTGAGTTTAGTGAGGAGTACATACCATACTTGTCGTTTCAATCCCAAGTGTTATTCCGCAAACACTTCGGTATAATTCTTTGATTAACTTCTAATAAGAATTAAACGTTGAAAATTACTATTTTCTCTTTACGTTTATCTTTGTTGTTAATCTTTTATACATCTGTGTTAAAAGCCATATACCTTGGTTAGTTTAACTCTCTAGTTATTATTAACCAAGTAAAAGGGACCAACATTCTGCATATTCTTAGGTCCATGTTTGATCTCCTTGAAATCCAAGAAACAGACAGTTGTATCAAGGAGTTCTACCGAAGCAGAATATAGAGCATTGGCTTATTGTACTTGTGAGCTTACTTGGTTACAAAGTCTTATGGAATTCCATGTTCCTGCTACTAGACCAATTACTATCATGTGTGACAACTAATCTTCTATTGCCTTAGCCTCTAATCCTGTGCAACATGCTAGGACAAAACACATAGAGATTGATTGCCACTTTGTGAGGGACAAGATCAAGGCAGGTATCATTTGTCCAACCTTCATTCCTACAAAAGCTCAAACTGCAGATGTTCTTACAAAGGGGCTTAGCAGATCTCCCTTCCAAGCTTGTACTTCCAAGTATACACACTGCCACCTTGCAGGGGAGGTAATGGACATATGGTCAGCTCAGCCATCACAACCATGTCCACAAGCTATCTTCATCACACAAAGTGTCTAAAGACTTACAACAGGATGTAGCAGCTCAATACACTAGTTTATGTACAATAGATTAGCTTGTAATGTGTAATATGTAGCTTGTATTATGTAGTGTTAGCTTAATAGTAGTATTGTTGTTTGGTCAAAGCGGGTCAAAGTTTGGTTGCTTGAATAACCAACTTTGGCCCCAAAACTACTCTGTATAAATACTAAATCTTGAATGTAGGGTGATATATGAACTTAATCCTAAATACTTTGTATGTGGTCATTTGATCACAAGTTCTACTCAAATAATATCTCATTTTCATTTCACTCTCAATTTCAATAGAGACTCACCTATCGTCATCCCCAGCAAAGCCTCAACCGCTTCAACGACTGCTTGAAAAATGCTGATCCAACGGCATGGACCTGCGAATGTGGGTTTGTTTGTTCATGCAAACGACCACCGTACCGTTAGCTTTTCTTTCTTCTTTGTCTTCATTGCATCACCTCTACCGGCATTTGAAGCTACCTTTTTCCTTTCCCCCTTTTCTATTTCTGTCTAAATACAAAATACTTGATTGGATATGTTTTGTTTGTTCCTTAATAAAACAATATTAGAAAGTGATATTGTTGCCTAGTTAAGGGTATTTATCAAACTGTTTACTTTCAGCCGTTAAGTATGGCGGGAGATGTCAAAACGACACAAAAATATGGCCTAAACGGCAGTTTTTGTTCATGTATATATGAAGGAAATAGTAAAATTAGATTTTAGGTCCCCTGAAGTTTATTTAAACATCGAGTAAATTGCAAAAATCACACATGTGGTTGGGCAAAGTTGCATATTTGGTCCCTATTTTTTCAAAAGTGCAGGCATTGTCTCTATGGAAAATTTTCGAGAGCAATTTTAGTCCCTAGACAAAGTAAAATGACTAAATTATCCTTGTCGTCTTTCTATTTAATAAATAAAAAGGATGGGCATGTTAGTCATTTGTGTGTGGTTGTCCCAAATAGTTTGTTTAGACCACCAACCAAATGTATAATCACTACCAAATTAATCCCTACTACCAAAACCCACCAAACAAACACGCCCTAAATTATAAAAAATGTAGATAAAAGGGTTAATTCAATAGCATAGACAAAAACTAAACCACTGGTCATGGACCCTTAACTCGAAGATGATCAAGCAGACCAGAGTTATCAAACCCAAGCTAGCTTATCTCCAAAGAAATACTCAATGTATGGCTAGCCTGAGAATTGTTAGATCTGGTTATGCCCAAGCAAAGTGCCAAAATTATTTTTGAAATACAAAACACAAATTTATAAAGCTGGCTCAGAAGATATTAGTAAACACAAATTTATAAAGCCCTCTTTAATACATTAAGAAAAGATGTTCACAGGGCCAGAAAGACTCGGTCATAGGAACTTAGACCACCTAATCGATGCCACAAAGATAGCCAACTCTATTATCGAAAAAATAAGGAAAGGGGCGACGATTTGGCACCAGATATCCGGAGGTGTGGAAAGAGCAGCTGTGAGAAGCGGAAAAACCATCAAAAAACGACAAATGTCATTATTGTTACGCCGACCACCAGGCCGTGAGGCTTTCCCAGGGGATGTTTTCTATTTACATTCCCATCTCTTAGAAAGAGCCGCTAAACGATCGGACCAGACAGGCGCAGGTAGCTTGACCGCCTTACCCGTCATTGAAACACAAGCTGGAGACGTATAAGCCTATATTCCTACTAATGTGATCCCCATTACTGATGGACAAATCTGTTCGGAAACAGAGCTCTTTTATCGCGGAATTAGACCTGCTATTAACGTCGGCTTATCTGTCAGTCGTGTTGGGTCTGCCGCTCAGTTGAAAACTATGAAACAAGTCTGCGGTAGTTCAAAACTGAAATTGGCACAATATCGCGAAGTGGCCGCCCTTGCTCAATTTGGGTCAGAAGGGGGAGTTAGCAAAATTAGACAAGATTGGAATGGGCATAGGAATAGCGAGAAATTTTGTAGTACTACAGGACAAGCAAAGAACTTTAGGAATTTTTTCAACCATGGAATCATAACAACATATAAATCTAGTACTCGGGACATTTAATTACACATAATAAAACTAAATGCCATAACCAATAATAAGTACATTGCTGGATATGATACTACAAGTACATAGCTAATGACAATAATAGCACACAAAAGAGAGATTGAATCCTGAAATTATTAACGAGGGTCTTGTACTTGGAGCATTATCTCTTTCATTCCGTAACTACTTGAACTGTATTCTCCAAAAGTATCGCTATTAACAACAAGAGGAATGGTATCACGTTCTTCATTTTCCATCGTTAAGCTACTTGTTTCATTGTAACTTTCTCGATGAATCCAAGGATGTTTTTCAACCTTCCTAAGTGTTTCAAGCTCCATAGTCACTTCTTTCATGGTAGGCCTATTTCCACCTAGTAGGTTAAGGCATCTATAAACCAGTTCACATGCTGCTTTTAGCTGCTCTTCAGTTGCCTCCTCTACGATTTGTCGGTCAAGAATCTCATGCAATCGATCTTCCTTCTTTGCCTTGACAAAATATGTTGCAAGATTTCTATCTTCTAGACATCTTTCTGCACCAAGTGGTCTTTTTCCTGTTATTAGTTCAGCAAGAACCACTCCAAAGCTATACACGTCACTTTTATCTGTTAGTTGACCTGTTTGAAAATATTCCGGATCCAAGTATCCAAATGTTCCTTGAACTAGTGTAGAGACTTGATCATGACCCAAAGGGACTAGCCTTGAGGCACCAAAATCCGCAATTTTTGCTGTGTAATTTTCATCCAACAAGATGTTAGTAGACTTGACATCTCTATGTATGATGGTCATTCTAACATTTGTGTGAAGATAAGCAAGTGCACCCGCTGATTCATGTGCTATCCTTAAACGATTTACCCATGGCAATCTCCCCATCCCACCTTTTCTATTATGAATGTGATGATCAAGAGTATCATTAGGGACAAATTCATAAACTAGTAACGGGACATCAGTTTCTAAACAACATCCCAAAAGCTGCACCACATTTTGGTGTTTAATTTGTGTAAGAATTATCATTTCATTTATAAATTGCTCCCTTTGTCCTTGATCCAGTCTTTGGGACTTTTTGATTGCTACCACACACTTATCTGCTAGAGTTCCCTCGTACACAATTCCATTACCTCCTCTGCCAAGAATTCTATCTTCCGCAAAATTGTCCGTCGCTTCTTTTAGCTCTTCAAATTGAAAAACTTTCATATAACCGACACCAATGCCACCCGTGGTTTTTAGTTTTTCTTCCAACAGTGCACCTCCATTCTGCTCATAGAATTTTTCTCTTTGCTTAGCTAGCTTTCTTTTCTTGGCCAGAAAGTACAACACTGATAATCCAATCAGTAATCCTATGCATCCAATGCCCAAACCTGTATGTGATTTTATATGAAAGACGATTATCTATACATCCATAAGACTATATATAAAACCTACCTGTACGTGATTATGGGCATATAAACATTACAAATACTTTACATCCTTGGTTACAATAGTATTTTTGAAATATATATTCCATTACTAAAAGAGTATGTTTTTATGAGGTCTGCTAATAGAAAATACTTGACGGAGTAGTTCTCCAATGTAGTATTAATTAAGTTTTTTATAACTACATTTCTTATGGCTATGGTTAATTTTTCCATATAAACCCAAATACTAATTTAGTCTCTATGTGATATAATATTACAGTATGTAATTAGTCGTTAAACCTTGTGTGTGCCAGATTTTTACATTATCAATTTTTCAAAAATTGTTAGTTTAAGAAAATCTTATAGTGTGTTTGGTACATGCCTATGGGAATCAAGGAATGAGTTTCATTCCAAATAATAGTGTTTGTTTGATAAATCTTGCAATCAAATATGACAATTATAGATGAATATGTTCTATACTACAAAGTACAAACCACTCAAAAGGGTAAGGTATGAAACTTTCATACCCGAGGGACCCAGCTTATATATAAACCCACCCCGATTGTGATTCATGGCAGCATACCAAATGCACCCTCAGTTTTTAGTGGTCGTGATGGTTACACGTATTGTTTCTTTAAAAAAGCATGGGACATAATTGGCAAAGAGGTTTGTTTGGCTATTAAAGAATTTTTTGTGAATGGAAAGCTGTTGGGAGAAGTAAATGCAACAGAGATAGCTCTTGTGCCTAAGATGGATGTGCCTCATAAAGTCTCAGATTTCAGACCTATTGATCGCTGCAATGTACTATACAGGTGCATCAGCAAAATATTGACAAACAAGATCAAAAGTGGGTTGCAGAAGATAGTGAACATGAATCAAAGTTCTTTCATCCCAGGCAGGCATATACATGATAACATATTGATCACTCAGGAGTTGCTAAAAGGATATAACAGAAGTAGGGCAAAGAGATGTGATTTTAAAATAGACATACAGAAGGCTTATGATGCATTGAATTGGAAGTTTCTCAGAAATGTTTTGGAGAATTTTGGATTTCATCCTATGATGGTTAAGTGGATCATGGCTTGTATCACATCCTCAGCTTTTTCAATATGTGTTAATAGTGAAAGTCATGGTTATTTCAAAGAAGGCAGAGGATTGAGGTAAGGAGACCTTGTTTCACCATAGCTATTCACATTAGTTATGGAAGTCTTTACAATGATTATGGGGAAGAACATTCAAAAATCTAACAGCTTTAAATTTCATTATGGATGCAAGAACTTAAGGCTATCATACATGTGCTTTGCAGATGATCTACTAGTGCTTAGCCATGGAGATGTTGATCGGCTGCTGTAATAAAGAAATCCCTTCGATGAATTCAGTCAAGTATCAGGTATGTTTCCAAATTTGAACAAAAGTACTGTATTTTTTGGCAGTGTATCACCTGAAGTAAAGCAACATATTTTGAATGTGGTCCCGTTGCACCTTAGGAAACTCCCTATGAGAGATTTAGGTGTGTCATTGTTAGCAAAGAAACTAGGAGTCAGATTATAAAGGTCTAGTCGATAAAGTGGTAGAGAAAATTAGTTGTTGGAGAAACAAGTGTTTGTCATATGCTGGAAGAATCCGATTGCTTGCATCTGTTTTTTCATCAATGCAAGTGTATTGAGCTTCTGTATATATGTTACCAATGGCCACAATAAAAGAATTAGAGAAATTGATGAAAGGCTTTCTTTGGTGCCAAAGATCTTTAACACCAGGAAAAGCTAAAATTGTTTGGAAAGTGGTTTGTATGCCAAAAGACCAAGGGTCTTGGGGATTAAGTCGCTTAAAAAGTGGAATGAAGTTCTACTAATAAAGCAATCATGGAAAATTATTGCTAAAAAAGTCTCTATGGGTAAAATGGGTGAATCTGGTGAAGTTAAATGGAAAGAGCATATGGGAAGTATCTCCTAATAGCATTGATAGTTGTAGATGAAAGAGTTTGTTAGCCTTAAAAGACAAAGTTAAAGATCATGTGTTTCACTGTAGTAGTGATGGAAAAAATACATCTATGTGGTTTGACAGATGGAATTCAATTGGTCTAATCAAATATTTGGTTCCAAGAAGAGTCAGATATGAGGAAAGATACTCATATGATATGGTGGTAGAAAGTATTATTGCTAATGGAGAGTATATCTGAATGGTATATTAGATTTCCAAGCTTGCAAAGTATAAATGTCCCAATACCGAGTGATAATAAAGATAAAGTTCTATGGATAAGTAATGTAGGAGTAAAGACGGACTTCAACATAAAACCAGTGTGGTTGGACTTAAGGGATAATGAAAATAAAGTAATATAGCATCATGTGGTATGGCTTACACAGTTAACACAGTTTTTGTGAGTTTTTTCCCTTTAGAATGACAACATTATACCAAATGAATCTAATTAATATAAATGTTTATATATGTTGTAATCTTGTGCATACACTCAATAATAGGTGCTTCAACTTCATGTTTATAACCCATACGTTTACGGAGTTTTACTAATATGATCGATTTAATTAAAGTTTTAGTGAGTTTTTTTTTTTTTTTTTTTTTTTTTTTTTTTTTTTTTTTGCTCTCTTTAGAATGACAATATTATACCAAATTAATCTAATTAGTATAAGTGTTTATATATGTTGCAATCCCGTGCATACATGATACACTCAATAACACAGTTTATATAGGTTGTAATCCCGTGCATACACTTCAACTTCAGATTTATAACCCATACGTTTATGGAGTTTGAGTAATATGATCAATTAATTAAAGAACTAACACTAACACTACACTAATAATAATTGTGATTATAATAAATAAATTTGTTTCTTTAAAAAAAAGGGATAATACAAAAATTACCCCAGTTGCCCAAGGCTTGGGTTTTTCTTGACGGAATCTTTTGCTTTTGTTTTTCTAGACCAGTTGATCTGGGCAACTTGAATTAGCCAACCATGTGTCGTCACTTGTGCGATATGAAGTACACCAGTTGCCCAAAAAGTACACTAGTTGCCCAAAAACTACACAAGTTGCCATACCTTGTAATCCGTAAAGTCACACTTGTCACTTGCAGATTTTAATTGCCCAAAATGTCCTTATTGCCCAGGTCTAGAAAAGCAAAAGCAAAAGATTTCGTCCAGAAAAGCCCAAGCTTTGGGCAACTGGGGTAAATTTAGTATTATCCCTTAAAAAAATGAAGGTACATTAGGTATTTGTTATGTTTATAAATTTTCAAAAAGTTATGAAAATTAATGATTTTACAATTAAATCCATATAATTGGATTTAAGATTAGCCCCTATTTAAAAGTTTAATGTTTGGTTGTACATTTTATTAACCAATCAGAATATAACGTTAATTTACACGTAAATATAAGATTTAAAAAATGAGCTCTTAAAGACATGTGTATTTTTGGTTTTTTTTAATAAAAAAGTTAACATGCTTCAGTTGTTAACAAAAATGTTACACCCCAAAATCGGTTTTAATATTATATTATTCTAATGTCATTGTGATAGTTTGACCATAACTTTTATGTGTTGAAAGACTTGATTTGATTGGTTAATCAAAATTTTTGAGTAATAAGTCAAACCTATAAGTTAAAGGTTTAAGTAAATGTTTATGAAAAATAATATGTGGCTTAACTATAAGGAAATGGGATTTGAGGGACCAAATATGTCAACCAACCAAACTTGTGCCAGATTTTATGAGAAGATGTCTCATATGTTCCACAAACTTCCACCAAATTCCAGTGGGTTTTGTGCCAACGTAGGTATGGTTTTGTGCCAACTTTATTAATGGAGGGATGATTTTGTGCCAAAAAACATGAGGATGTAAAGCGAGACGCAAGGCAAACCACATGGATGTATTTTGGACTTTACTCTATGAGAAAATATCTCATATGTTCCACAAACTTCCACCAAATTCTAGTAGGTTTGTGTGTGTGTCGACCTAGAACAAAAGAGAGGGAAAACAAGGAGTTTTGATGATCAATTGATGAAGAATTTAGGGTTCCAATTCAAGAGTTTAATCCCTAGCAGTTATCCTCATCAATTAAGTAGCTTCTATTATTAAATTGGTGATAATTGAAAGTTAGGGTTCATAAGTAAGTTTGAGGATTTTAGGTAAAGTTGGTTATTAAAGCAAGCAATGAAGTAACATGATAAGGGGTTAAGTCCCTTTAATGGTTTATGACTTAATTTGATGAATTTGAGGATTTTCTCATATGATCATGTTAATGATCATATGAATGATAGAAATGAACTTGGTTATGTTTATGGCTAGTGTTAGAAATCATTTATTATTATGTATTGAGAAGTGTTAAATGTTGATTATTGATTAGGAATCAAGTGATGATGTTGATATTAGCTTTCTTGGTAACTTACCTTTGGAGCTAAGGTAAGTCGTAACATTGGTTATATCGCGTGTTATATAGATTTTATAATATTATGTGTTTGTGTTAAAGGCATAGGAACCTTGGTATAGAAAGCATAGTCAAATACTAAAGACTTGGCTAGTTAGATATGTGTTGATAAGGTGAGTGTTAATCTAATGGTATTAGACTAACTAAGGTTTCTGATTTTTGTGATAATATAAATGATGATTTGGTTATGTATTAAGAATACAAGAATTAGTATGGTATATTCACTGTATGAATTGGTAGATGTTGTCATGATTGATGATAGTTGTCAATGTGCCAATAATGCGGATTTGGTTGATGATAGTCATTGGACTAGATGCGAATGTTCATAATACTTACATGATGAATTGCGTATAATTATGTGTTATTACCGGTTACTTACTAAGCGTAAGCTTACCTTTTTAGTTGTGTTGTAGGTTTGTTTGATTCAAATGAGGTCTCAGATAAGAACCTTAAGATGAGAAAGGCTTGCTTGATGATTAGGCAAGTAATTGGTAGTTAACCATGCTCGGAATTTAGTTAAAACCCTCAAGTCGGGTTGTCTTAAGTGTATGTTATAAAGATTCAAGATGTGCTTTGTATTGCACTTAAAGGAATGCTTGGTATAATGGTTATTTTTACCCATTTTGGGTCAAATGGATTAAGAATTTTATAACTCAATGTATGATGATGTTTTTCCAGTTTTATATGATGTGTTAATGATATTGATAAGGTCTAAAGTGGTTGTTTAATGTTAAAATGTGTTTTGGGTCAAATTTGAAAAAGTGCGAGAAAATAATGTACATAAAGAGGTGTTTTTGTGCATAAAAAGGGCTGCAGAATAATTGTGCACATAAAGGGGTGTTTTAGTGTATATAAGATCTTGTTTTAAAAAAATATTACTAAAAGCGTCGGTGTGTTTCGTAAAATTCAATTAAATTTTAACTTTTATTGAATAGAAGGAAGACTCAATTTTGCCACGTAGGCGAAATTGTCTAATTGCGTTTTATTCAAAAATGTTTAGTACTAAAGATATGTATATACTTAAAATGATATTGCATCCTTTATAGCGATGTATACAAAGTGTGTACTTTAAATTTTAGGTTTTTTTATTTAGTTATTATGGTGAGATCTACCATAGCCTTGTAGGTAGGGCTGACCTAGGGTGGTTTTTGAGGTTTTCGTAAATCACATGAATTATCTCAAGTATTGTAAGTAAATCTTGACATTGCTATATATATAATTTGTCGTTAATTCGGTGCATTGTGATTCGCTGTCTTTCAGTGACGTCAAATTGACGTAATCCAAGCCCAACATTTACTGATAGCCTGGCCCAATCCGTTATCCTTTTTACTTTTCTGTTTATTTATTTATTTGGTTTCTGCCCTTTGCTATTATAATGCATCACGCGAAATATTTTTTAAACCCAACTCAGTAAAAGGTATGTAACTATTATTTACTCTTGCACGTTTATTTCCGTCCAATACTTATAGGTTGTTATTTATTAGTAGTATGTAATGAAGACATCCATATATGCACTAAATTAACCAACTACTTAAATCCCAAATGGAATGGACACTTTGCGGGTTATATCAAGTGATTGTGATGTTGAAAAATACGGTTCGGTATATAATTTTTCAAAAAAATCGAACCAAAAAAACCGTCCGAAACTAAAAACTGATGGTTCGGTATATAATTTTTCAAAAACCGAAAAATACGGTTCGGTTTCGGTTTTCGTCCAAAAACGGACCTTTTGGACCGAACCGAACCAATTTTATTATATAGTAATATATAATTAATATAATACGAATAAATAAGTAAATAAATCAAATTTATAAATTCATATTCATTTTGTTGGTATATTTATAATATATTTATCTTAACGTTTATGTTTATATGCGTGTTTATCGTGTCGTGTGTTTACTTGAGAATATATCAATAAATATATGACGATGATCATACTTTGTGTATGTTCACTTGCATGTGTTTGTCTCATTTATATGTGTGTAATTAAAGTTTTATGAAATAAACATTATTATGCTTAGATTGACAAAAAATGGTAAATAAGAATAACCAATTTTTTATGTAATATAAGTTTGTTGATATATATTTTCCATGCCCAAATATATACGGTTAGAAACCGAAAAACCGAACTGAAACCGATAATAAACCGAAAAAATCGAACCGCCAAAAACCGAACAATTTCGGTTTTGAGTTCTATAAAAACCGAATATTTCGGTTCGATTTCGATTTTAGCCAAAAACCGACCCAAACCGAACCGTACACACCCCTACCTTTTCCTCTAGTGTGAGCATCCGTTATTTTGTCTGTTCGTTTTGTAAGTATTTTATTTCAAAGTTTGTTCCGTGACTCCGTTTATTACATAGTACAGTAATTGTACAAGTAGTTAAAGCAGATTATACTTAAAGTATAACCGGCTACTGTAAAGTGTCCAAATAAATCTTTGAAGTGTGCAGTCACTTCTCATATATTAACTATTCATGGGAATTAGAAAACGTGGAAAATACCTATCGAAAATCGGAGCACATTGAATAGTTTACGACGACAGCCATCTTTTGTCTTGCCATCACCAGAGTACCCTCCTTTACATTTGCATGTGTAATTCCCAAGAGTATTTTCACAAGTTCCATAGCATGGAAACTTCTCCACATCATCACACTCATTGATATCTAGAGAACAAGAAATACAATGTTAAGTTTATTGTCTAATCTTCAACAGAGTTAATTTAGTATAAGGAGAATGTCATTTAGTAATAGACGTATTAGTAATACACGTACGTGGATACATTGGCGGAAGCCACCGGATACCAAAGAGGGCGGGAGCCCTCCTAAGATTTATGGGCTAAGTTTATTTTGTCAATGCTATTTATATTTTAGAAAATAATTTATTAGCTTTTGACCCTAAGATATATATTTTTGGCCCTTTAAAGGTTCAAGCTCCGTTAGTACTTATATAGTTATATACATGAATGCATCATTATAGATGACATTCTTACCCAATTTTCTAGGTAAAACATGTGGACAGTTAGGGCCCGTTTGGTATGGGGTTGTAGAATGAAATATTGGAATTAATGTGGACTCCACACAGGGCCGTCTCGTGAAATTCGGTGACCCCGTGCCATAAATAAAAAGAGGCGCTAAAATAAAAACTAAAAGAACGATAACATGTAAACACTTTACCGAAAATGCAAATATGGTTATAATTATCTAAACACAAAGAAGAAAACAGTAATAAAATTCTTTTAATAAACAAACCTAATGTTATTTCTTTAATAGTTTGTTTATCAGATCTTTGCAGATATAATGGAAATCTCAAAAATTCATAGAGCTTTTACCTTAGACCTCATTCTTGCTTTGTTTTGTTGTCAAAAAAGAAAGAAAATTATTCACTTATGGACTTTTTTTATTGAGCTAAACTTAAGATATATAAGACTATGAATATAAATTGGAGGCCCTGTGATTTGTTGAGCCATGTGCCATTGCCCCTAATGCACACCATCTAGGCCGGGCCTGGCTTCACATCTAAATAATATGTTCGGTTTATAGTTTGGCTACAAACAAATGAATCAATCTATAAAAATTCATTCCTACCTAATATGGTAGGATTTATTTTATTTTCATGTGAATCCCACATTTTCTACTCTATCTTTCTCTTCATAATTATTATAAAAAAAATAATTTTTATAAAATCTTTTACATAAAATAACCATTTATAGCATTTAATTTTTCTCTCTACATCATTAATTTTAATCCAAAACCAAATCCAAATCCGAATCTGAATCCGACACCCTCAACAAACCAAGCACACCCTTAAAGTGATCTGGTTTTGACTTATTAGGTTAGATACAATGGTGACCGCAGGAGACCACGATCATCACTGTCATCTCAATGCCAACTTAGTTTTCTTTCCCTAAAACATTTTGCATGACCAAGTAACCCTAACGGTGACTACGGTCAATTTCTTTTTCTTTTTAAACACTAAAATTAAATTTTATTAATACTTAAAAAAATTACATTAATAATTCAAATAAAATAAAAAATTATTACAATAAAAATTAGAAACTTAAACTAATAGTTTAATTTTTTTTTTTTTTTTCTTTAAAATATGAGAAGTGTTGAGAAGAGAAAGTGAACTTTAAAAAATGAGAGAGTAGATTATACCGTGTTTAAAAAGTTGTAAGTGTTATGGTATTTATAGAAGAAACATATACACTAACATATAAGGTATTATTTAATTTTTTATTTTATTTAATTTTTTTTTTATTATTTTTTTTAATAAAACACCCAATGGTAAGAAATGATCCGTTGGGCTTTATTATTATTATTATTATTATTATTATTATTATTATTATTATTGCCGAGTACTCAGTCAACCAAGCGACCAACCTTTCTTTTTTTCATAGGGGCGCGTTCATAAGGGGGACGCGTCTGGGATGGCGACCGACTAAGGGTTCGACCAAATTCATCTCTCAGCTAATAAAGTTGATAGTAAGTTTCAAGAGAATTGCTTCATACTTTTATGAAGCGTATATAACAATTACTCGGTAACATATATATGCTTAGGTGTTTACTACTTTACTCTATTCACAAAAAGATAGAAACTTGTCAAAGATATCCTCATATCCATACCAGGTTTTAAATCAATGACAGAATCACATTAAGAAAATTGTACTCGAAAGTTTTATCTAACAATTATAAAGCATATATACATCAGTTTTAGGGTTAATTCTATGAAAACGTATCATAGTTGCCAAAAAATTTACTTCTGCCTAGCGAACTAAAAAAAATCTTCTTTTGTATACTAATGTTGACACTTTTGTCTTTCTTTAGGTACTTTGACCCTTTTACCCTTCCAAATTATATTTTCCGAAAAAAAAAAATCGAAAAAAATGTTTTCGTTACATTTTCAAAAAAAATTGGAAAAAAATAATTTTGAAAATAATATTTTCGAAAAAAAAATATTTTTGTGAAATGTAACGGCAAGGACCATTTATGTAATTTAGCATAAGGACGGTGGATGCAATTTTCAAAAATTAAAGGGTAAAATGGTCATCACAATTATTATTTTTGTATTTGTTACTCATATGAAGACAAAATTGTCAACAATAGTGTGCAAAAAAAGATTTTTTTTAGTTCGCTACGCAAAAGTGATTTTCTTGACAAGTATATTACGTTTTCACATAATTAACCCTCAGTTTTATTGCCGGTTAGAGAATTTTGAATATTTATCATATGACTAATTAACTTAGATGTTACCTTGGCAGCCAGGAGCGAGATATGGATTTCCTTCATAGCCTTCTTTACAAACACAACGGTAACCACCACTTTCCCTTTCAGAGCCAACACACGTGCTATTCGAAAGGCACGCATAACCATCGGTTGCTTTGGCTTCAGAGCAACTCATATTTCCAATAGCCCATTCAAGCACTCTTGGCACTGTAGATTCAATCCCATCTCTGAAGGAAGTACCACCTAATAAATCAGTCTTCCCACTGAAATTAAATATGTTCTCCTCTCCAATAAAGGCGTATGTACATGGATTAAACGACCTAATATAGCTCACATTATCGCTTGAGTCCAGCATGGTACGTAAACGACTTCTATAGTAGTTTATGTCGTTGGGTATAGATGATTGACAACAACCACTTCCTGCACACTGATCACCTACAACCTCATCCGGTGTTGAGCAAAACACCATACAACCTGTAGACACGTTCCTAGACTTTGTTCCTGAGGTCAGCCAAGCATAATCACTGCAACCGATAACTGTGAACTTGTTGACTTCCGACATGGTGTACGGTGTAGTCGTATAGTTCGCTGAGATTTTGATTTGATTGTATGATGTGCCATTTGGATAATAGCACATGCTCGCCACTAAATTGGAAGTCCGAAGGTTGGAATCAGATATCCGTTCGATCGAGGTGTAACCTCTTTTATAAATAGAGGCCTTTGGAGGGGTTAAGGAAGTGTTGCAATAGATGCGAAATCCCTTATCTATATAACACTCAGGGTTGTCACCCATACCGAAAGGGTATGGAACAATCAAATCCCCGCATCGGCTGTCACAGCCTGGCTTTGCTAAGTTTTTTGAGTTAATGAGAGTGTATGATTCAGAGGTGGAAGTTGTATCAGAAACTGTGAACGAAAACATTAGAAATGCTACCCAAATTAGAACAAGAAATTTCATGCTTGTCTTTGGGTTTCTGGTGCTATAGTATTTTTAAGGACAGTCTAACTTTATATAGCCCACCAAACATGTAGGGAATAATATTTACTAGTAGTTATTTACTCGATAACTTTCACTTTTATCATCTTGAAATATAAATATCTTATAATTGACTTTTTTCGTTTTTTTTTCTTTTCTTTTTTTTTTTTTTTTTTTTTTTCTTTTAGAACGGCATTGACTCCTGCTATCAAAATAGCAGTGTTTTGAAACCCGGGTTAACTGGTTCGACCAGTTCCAGCCAATAAAACGGGTAAAAAAAACCCGGATTTCTAAAACCGGGTTAACCGGTTAGACCCGCCGGGTTTTGAGTGACCCGGTCAAAAAAGTAAAAAAATAATAAATTGAAAACCGGGTTGACCCGGTGACTCGACCGGATCAATTTCGAACCCGATTTTCAAAACATTACGAAATAGTGCTCGTGATGGTGATTGGTCTTAACGATGTTCTAGCTAATTTGTACGTACAGACAGTCAAATTAAATACAGTATATATATAGTTTTTTTTTTTGTTGAGAAAACTACATTTTTGGTCCTTGTGGTTATACTAATATCTCACTTTTGGTCCAAAATTCAAAAAATGATTGATTTTAGTCCAAAAGTACACGTGGCTTGCAATTTTGGTCCAAATATTAACAATTCCGTCAAAACGTGTGTCATGTGAGAAACACGTGACTTATTCATTATTTTATTATAAGTTCACAAGGGTATGTTGGTCCTTTTACGTTTGCCGCTAATTGAAAGTGGTATATTACCCTAAAAACGATTGATTTCACATCTCATCCTCATACTTCATACGATCAAATTCTTCCAAAAAAAAACCCCTAATCGAGAAGAACCCTAAATGTTGCTTTGTCAATGGGTATTGAGACCTGTTGGTCGTACGTTTGATCCACACAAAGTCTACAGTAAGTTAATTATGTTATTGTAATTTAGGGTTTATGATTGTATTGGGGGTTTAATGGTTTGTACAAATTTGTTAATGTTGGGAGTTTTAAATCATCTTTTTTGTTGCAACAGGTCAATTTCCAACTATTTTCTCCCTAGAAATACACCATGGTGGTTACTTTACTAGGTCACCAAAGCGTGTCTACAATGATGGAAAGGTAAGTTGGTTTGATCAAATTGATGCAGATGGGTTTTCAATTGTTGAAGTAAAAAGTATGTTAGCAGGCTTAGGTTATGTCAATCCCAATATGCAATAAATGGGGAAAAAACAGTAAATACAGTCCATATGCAAATGTCAATCAAAATGCCTATTTGCAGATGGAGCTTTTTGGTACATTTTGACAACTTTTAGCAGTGTAAGATTCTCATACATGTGACCATTTGCAGTACAAGTAAGCATACAAACCAAACAATATATGCATTACAATAGCAACTTCATTTCATTCATTCATTCAAAGTACTTCATTACACAAAATTCACTACTACATTTTGACTGCTATTAAACAAAAGTCACAACTACATATTGACTGCCATTACAAGTCAACCCAACTAAAATCAAATTAAACCCTAACATCATTTGAAAACATATAAAATGAGGATAAATACCCAACTAAAAACTAACATCATTTTCAACCTTCTTATTGTTCCACGATTTTCAGCAACAATAGCTTGTGACTCATTCATGTTTCGTAATAACCCAGGAATGATTTGCACAGCTCGATTACACATTGGTGGATCATACCAATCAATAATCCCATGATTGGAACCCTAATTAAAGCATATTTCAAAATTAGGTCAAAATCAAGAAAATATTGGGGAAAATATAAATTCATTGCTTACCCTTTTAGAACAACAGTAGAAACGTCTTCCTGGATTAAATTGCGTCCATGAAGTTTTTATAACCGCTGGTGAGCCACAGCGAGGGCAACAAACCATGTTTGGGTTTTGTTTTTTTTTGGTCTCAGAAATTGGGGGAGGTGAGTAGAAACGGGGTGGGTTTGTATTTATTATAAAAGGGAAATAAATTTATTAGTAGAAAGACACTTATGCCCTCACGTGAGTGGCACATGTAAAAGCCAGCGGTTATTTTGACGGAATCGTTAAAATTTGGACCAAAATTGCAAGCCATGTGTACTTTTGGACTAAAATCAATCATTTTTTGAATTTTGGACCAAAAGTGAAATATTGGTACAACCACAAGGACCTAAAATGTAGTTTTCTATTTTTTTTTAAAACTAAGTATATATATATATAGTTTGAACAAAGAATTTATCATATTTTTTCATATATCACCCTATTTTTCATTATTAATTTCATATATACTTAAAATAGTAGAGGTGTCAAAATACCTTACCCGACACGAACCCGACCAGGACCCAAACCCGACTAAGCATATTCGGGTCGGATCACTCGGGTCAAAAATTGAATTCGGATTATTCGGGTGAACCCCGAGTAACCCGAATACTAAATAGGGTCGGGTATCGGGTTGAAATTGTTTGACTAACTTGGGTTCGGGTCGACCCGTTTGACCCGAGTAAGGATTTTTTTAATTTTTAATATATTATTTTATAGATTATCCATATAAATTAGAACAAATATGCAAATTTATGACTATTTTACTCGTATTCGGGTTGACCCGAACCCGACTAACCCGAATTCAAATAGGGTCGGGTTTGGGTATATTGTTTTTAGCATTGATCTCACTGTGACCCGACCTGAATTGACCTGAACCCAACCAACTCAACCCGACTGACACCAATAAGTGCAACTATTGAATATATAATGTAGACAGTAATATTTTTAATGAATGTTTTGGTATATATAAAATTTTCGACTAAAAGAATAGGAAATATGAAATTGCTTATTTTTTTCGTTTTTAAGAGACGACCCCGAAAAGTCGTGATCGAAAATTACACCCAAGTATTGTTCCCATTGGTCCCAGGCAATTTACAATGAAATTCCATGTATGGCGTGTCTTAGATGGTGACTTGAGATATTTTGTTCATTCATTCGTTAGAACGGTTTTTCTTTTTTCTAACATCAAACTTTTGTGAAAGTTTTTGTGTTTTGTAATTTCTTCAGTAAAACAGGAAAATATATACGCTACGTAGAAAGTGGACCAGGAGATATTCATAATACACTATAAAAGTATAAAACTCAAGGTAAAAAGTTCTTGTGTTTAGTTAATCATTTTTGAATGCTTTTCTATCATTTGTTAACAGTTTACTGAATTGATTGACAGCTTGTCGTTACACGCATATTCATAGACTACGTGGTATATAGGTACACTTGTATATGTTGTACACTCTCACAATTGATTGACACATTTAAATTATGAGCATTTTGACATTTATGCATTTACAGGGATGAAAATAAGTAAAAATGATGTGAGGTTATAAATGTCAAGATAATCATAATTTGAGTGCGTCAATTTGTGAAAATGTGCAAATCACCTCCCCTTGCATATATCCATGTATTGATATTTATTGTACCACCCACTAGTAAATAGAAGACCAAGACTTTTCCAAAAGTCAACACATAAGCCTCTCTGGAAGGTTTTGAAAACCGAACCGATAAGTGATGGTTTGAATCCATCTAGTTTTAAATTTATAATATGGGTTTTTCTAACTTTTGCCTCAGGGCACAAGTCAAGCACACTAAAAATACAATAGGACTCATGAAAAAGACATAAGAATTCACACAAAAGTACACTTATCTGTACTTTTGTGTAGGTCATTAAGTACTTTTATGTACTTTTTAATGTGCTTAACTTGTACTCTTAGGGTACAAGTTAGAAAAACCCTTATAATATATCGAATTCTTTAGGTGTTCATCAACACTCACGGGCAATGCACCCGTTCGTATAGTATAGTGAATCGGCAAGACCAGATCATTCGCGAGGAGCAAGGGATTCTAAATGTCTAACCGGTAGTTTTAATTATCACATGTGTTTTAAATTAGCCCATATGTTTTTAATGCTAATAAACTAAGAATAGAAATAAAATAAAATAAAAAGGGCTTTGCGTGAAAATGCATTTTACTCGCCATTTTTTTATAGTTGTGTGTAACTATCTTTTCCTAAAAGTATTATAGTTTAATCGTGTGCAATGATGTTAGACAAGGAGAAACTGGTTTTAAACACTCCTTTAATTTGAATTCCATGTTGGTGACTCATCTAAAACTATATATTATACAAGTCAAGGCATCCCTTTCCTTGATCCAAATTTCACCTCTTATAAGTGTTGTGCACTAAACTCAATAACCAAGCTATTAGAGACAAAACCAATCTGATACGGCGTACATGATAAACCCAAAAGAAAAGAAAAATAAACCAATTTTGAAGATCAAAGTCTTTTCTAAAGTAAAATTTAAGTATCAAAGTATCAAATTTAAAAAAAAAAAAAAAAAAAAACCCAAGATATTATTACAATTAGGGATGAGCAAAAGAACGAAAGAACCGGAACCGGACCGAGAACCAGACTGGAACCATGAAGAACCGAACCGGAACCAGAACCAATGGTTCTAGTTCCGGTTCTTGATTTTGAGATTTTTCGGTTCTTGGGTCGGTTCGAATCGGTTCCACCGGTTCTCGGTTCTGGAACCAAACATCCAATAATTTTAAAAATATGCAATTTTTTTATTTCTTAGCAAAATATTAATCAAATCCTACGTATCATTTAAAAAAATAAAAATAAAAAATTAATAAAAATAAAACCAACCAACAAGCCATCAAGCCAAACACTCTAAACCATAATCTTTAATTTACTAAAACATCCACAAATCAATAATTAATCTAAGCGTAATAACATTCCAAGATCATTCATCATAATCTTTAATTTACTAGACCCTTATAGAACTCTCTTGTAAACAGTGACTGTTGAAGCTTTGATTTGCACCCAAGATTGGGTGAGAAAGTCGAGAACGCAAATTAATTGGGATGATGTTGAAGATCTTATTAAAGACGATGAGATTGTCAAGGATATGGAAGAACAATTAGAGAAACTAACCAGAAGAGACATTGAGAAACAAACTGTGGAACTATAAACGGTCTTAGTTATTTTGATGGACAAAGTTTTGAGTTATTTTATTTTGTTTTCCGGATTGTTATGCATTATTGTTTTGTTAAAAATTTGAACAAGTGAAAGTAACTATAGAATGATTGATTATTTGAGTTTATGGTTTAGTTGGTAATTGTTGTTTGCTTAAATGTAAATGGTTTCAAGTTCTTGAAAAGTTTAATTTTTTTGTGTTTTTTTATTAGCTTAATAGAAAAGCGGTTCCTATACGGACGGATAGATCCAAAAGAACCGGAACTAAAAACTATATTCGGTTCGGTTCTCGATTCCCACTTTTCAGAAAAATCGGTTCTCGGATCCACCGGTTCCGGTTCTGGTTCCAACCGGTTCCAGAACCATGCTCATCCCTAGTTACAATTATGACTTATGTGTAGCAAGGCTGGCTCGTGATTTTTAGTGGCCCTGTGCGATAACCACGGAGGAGGCCCTTCTAAAATTCAAAAATTATTAGTTCGTTGATAACCATGCATTACTAATTAAAAGTTAGCTTCACACGATTTTATTTCATATTTTCTAATTAAACCTTAATATAGTGCACGTAAACAAAATTAGAGGCCATTTTAAAAATGGGGCTATAGGCGACTGCTCCATTTGCAAATGTGGGTCACCGGCTCTGATGTGTAGAGGACTATTAATAACTATTCTCCGTTAAAGTGAGCCAAGCTAGATTAAGATTTGTTTAACAAAACGGACTTAAAGCAAGGTAAGTTTTATTCTTTCGTCACATTATATAATAAAACAAAACCTCAAATGAGACTTTTGTATTTCAGAAAGAAAAAATAAATAAATAAATAAATATTATTTCCTTATTAGGTAATATTTTAATTATTATTTTTTAATTTATAAATTTATAAATTCGTTTTATTAATATACTGCACAATTAGAAGAAAAATACAAAAAATATAGATAAGATGCAACTAAATTAAACTTTTTAAATGATTATCTTTAATAATAATAAACTATAATTAAAAATCATAAATCAAACAAAACAAAGACTAAATTATTTGTTTTTTAATAAATAAAAATATATCATTAAAAAAAACAAAAACAAACAAAAAAAACGCATGCGCGAGCATTATAACTAGTGTTTAATAATCGAATGAACATTCCATAATTAAGATATTTCGATTTTCCTCTACCAATTTGCGAAGTATTGGCTTCGACTTGGTATGAACGTTACTTCAAGGTTTTTATCTTTTTTATTATAACGAAAAATGACTAATTACACGAAAATATAGCTGGACATTTTTTTATAGTTTAGTGTAGCAATATATTTTCCTTTTATGTGCATGAATTCAGATTTTTTTGTCGTATTGTGTGACCAAACTATTAACAAAGGAAAATGATACTCATGCCTAAAATGTATGCCTAAAAACATGCCTAACTACAAGATGATTACATGTGTCAAAATCAATAGTGAAAATTGGGAGTGAGAAAATGTTAATGTGATGTGTCAAATGATGATTTGATTAGGCACACATTTAGGCTTATGTTTTAGGTCTCTCTATCATTGCTCATTAACAAAACCCAATTATCCAACCATGATCTGCTCAACTACAATTTTCTGGAGTAAAGCACAAAAGCAAATCCGCGCACATCAGCATTTCACATTTTCACACCAAAAATACCTCTCCCTCATTTCACATGCCGTTTGCATGCTGTTTTTCACTTTTTTAGCCCACCATTTTTTTTCTTTTTCTTTTTCTTTTTATTTCAAACAAACTACATTTTCATTCATAAAATTAAAAATACAAAATACAATACGAGAAATAAACAAAGTACGAAAATAAAAATAAAAATTATGAAAATATAAAATGCATCAAATTATTAATAAACTAGTTTTCTTCTTCTGGTTCGCATCGTTGCCAAATATGATCCATTATATCTCGTTGAAGCATTATGTGCACGGTTTTATCATGCAACTCTTTTACTTTTTTCCGATGCACTTTGCATCTCTTGAACAATTCTCGTTGCATATGTGCTTGCGGATTAACATACAATTCGATGTAATCACTTACAGTGGTGGACCCAGGAAAATCCGATGCAGGGGGATTTTTTTTTTTGATAGCAGCAAAATGCGGATGAAAAAATTATATTTAAAATGATAAATCGAGTATTATTGCTTAGAGATTGACGATTTATAAAATTTTAAAGTGTTGAATGTTGTGTTTTAGTATGTTGGTGGGGGCCACTTGAGTTTTGAGTGGGGTGCACTTTCACAAAAAGGTCAAAATTAAAAAATAAATAAATAAATACATAAAATACACTAACATCGCAACTTTTTTGGCTAGCCATTGGGGCACCGCCACCCCGTACCTAATACATAGGTCCGCCCCTGATCACTTATGTTGTACTTTTGATCTTTCAAAATCATGTTATGCAGTATGATGCACGTGTACATGCCTTTTCGTATCTTGCTCATAGTTCAAGCACACGCGGGTTATTGTATAATTCCCCAACCACCTTGTAGGATACCAAATGCATGTTCAATATCTTTTCGTGTACCTTTTTGTGCTTTTTAAATAATCCATATTTGTCGTCAAGTGCAATCGAAAATGATTTTGACAAAAGTGGACCATGTTGGATAATCCTTGTAGGTTTTATTGGTTGTATTTAATGCATGAGCAAATTCTAGTGATCCCATGTTAGGAGCTTCTTAGCCGGCTCGACATTGGAGTGAAGTAGGCGCTCATAAGATTGGGGAAGTAAGTACGCCACCCCATGAATGGTATTAAGGAATACAATCTGTCATCCACGCAACTATAACAAGTAATTAACATGTAAAAGATATCTAGGGAGTAGTGAAATCTAAGTAAACACAATTCTCCCACATATTGCTCACAACTTTAGTATAAATTAGTTTATTTTCATTTTTAGTATTTTATTTTGGTTGCATCTTTAGTATTGGGTTAGTTGACTAGCAATTAATTCCGCCAAACTCCTTCAAACCCGAGATTTTTATTTGCTTTTCATAAAATATAAAAAATATAAAAAGAATCATCCCTCATCTCTAGACCTAGTCTTTAGGTTTTCTAATCCTAGCGACACTATTCCTAGCTGAACGATCAATCCCCCGGTACTTGTCATTATACTATACTACATCGATCAGGTACACTGCCTGGTGGGGGTTGTAACCTTCTCGAGATCCCTCGAGAGGTAAAGCCTGGTGCAATCCCTACGCATCAAGTTTTTGGCGCCGCAGCCCGGGTAAAAGTTATTGTCTAGGTTAGAATCTCTTTTTATTAGGTCTACTTGCTAGATTCCTTTCTAGTAAGATTTTATTTTTATTTTTAGGATCTCTTTAGTCTATCTTATTTCTTCGTGTTTTTGTTCGTAACTCTTCACCATCCGACATCATGGACGATGGTAACATCTTTGAACCCGTCATCCCACCACAACAAAACCCACCACTAGATAACCAACCTCTTAGGCCCCGAACCCTAGGAGAGTATTCCCGACCTAGCCACCAAGGCTACCGAAACACCATTGAGCTCACCCAAGGAGCCAATGTGACCCCCTTGCGATCCGAAACCATCCGGTTGGTGCAAAGCGGATGTGCATTCCATGGACTTCGTTCCGAAGATCCAAACCAACATCTCAAGGACTTTCTTAAAATCGTAGATTCTATAGACCTTGATGTTACAACTAGAGAGTCAACCCGATTACGCCTATTCCAATTCTCTCTACGTGATCAAGCTAGCCAATGGCTTGAACGTTTACCCGCGGGATCCATCACCTCATGGGATGATCTCACCACTCGTTTCCTTGCCCAATTCTTCCCACCGGGGAAGACTGCGATGCTTAGAAATGACATTTTGATGTTTGAACAACATCAGGGTGAAATTTTCTACGAAGCATGGGCTCGTTTTAAGGATCTCCTCCATAAAGTCCCTCATCATGGTATAAAGCTTTGGTTATTAGTTCAAATTTTCTATGATCATGTCGACTATCACACTAAACGCACAATCGATAGGGCCGCGGGAGGTAGATTGCGTGATAAGGACGCCGAGGAGTCTTGGGCAATTATTGAAGAGCTTGCCGCCGATAATCAAGAGATATGGGAGTTTAATCATACTATAAAAGCGGCCATCAATGCAATCTCGACACCTGGAGGGACTAACCAAATCTCCGATGAACTCCTATGCAAACTTGAGGCAAAAGTTGACTATTTTGAGGAAAGGCAAAAGAGACCCTTAAGCCCTAAACGGGCTACTGTCAATTCTGTCTCGAAAAAGACTTCAACGCCGTTATCTGAGTCACCCTCTAGAGATAATGTTGAGACTTTTCAAAACTATGCCCTACCTTATTCCCCTCCCGAGAAACTTAGCCTGGAATTTGAAGCCAGAATGAGAGAATACATGGCAACTCATTCAGATCGGCTTGCTAGATTCGAGGAAGCAATTTATAAACAAAAAGAGGAGATTCAAGAGAAAATGAATGAGATGATGAGCCTGATGGAAGAGTATGCCAACCAGAGAACCCTCGAAAGGATGTTACTAAGGAAAGAAAGCGTCATCCCCACTTCCCGATTTGTTAATTCCATCACAATTGTCTACACGGATAATGAGAAGGTAGAAACCCCTACTGAACAAACCGTAGAAGAGCCACCAAAATCCCAATCCTTAAGTTACTACCTGAAACATGATATAAATGAAAACACAATAACAAATTGGATAAAGGGTGACGGGCGCAACCAATCTTCCAAACAGGGTTCTGAGAAGAAGGAAGAGGGAAAAGATGAGTATGATACATTACCTGGAGGATCGATATTCGAGAAATTGTTGGTACAAAAAGTGGCTACTAAACAGATGGCGTGTGGGAACTTTGAGATACCGACCAGCATCGGGAATTTGAAATATCTAAGTGCTTTCGCCGACCAAGGATCGGAAGTAAATCTTATGCCCTTAACTATCTACACCCAATTAACGTCAAAAATGCCAACACCCACTCGTGTTAGGCTGTCCTTCGCTGGACACTCTTACGTATACCCCTTAGGAATCGCAGAAGATGTGTTGGTCAACGTCGCAGGATTCATGTATCCCGTTGATTTTATGATCATTGATGATAAGGGAGATGGATGCATGCCAGTAATCCTTGGGGCACCATTCCTTACCACCACAAGAGCTGTCATCAAGTATGAAAGTAGGAAGATTGAGCTTAAATCAGGAAAAAGAAAGATCAGCTTCCCCATGACCCGACCATATGGGCAAGAGAGTTTGAGGGGGAGAAAGCTCAAAAACAACATCGACTCGTCACCTATTCATGTTCAGGAGAAAATACTTGCATGGGAGGCAAGAATCAAAAGCTACAAGGAGGCTAAACATAAAAGTAGCGAAAACAATGAAGTTCATGTCGAGTTCGAACACAGTCAGCCAACAAGGAGCCATGTACCATTCGAGGAAGGGAACTCAGTACTCTTAAGACACTTGGAGATGACAATACCTCCCGATAAACCGAGTCCCTGATGGTATGGGCCTTTCACAATTGAAAGCATAAGCCAAGATGGAATGGCTAACTTGAGAAGTAAGGTAGGAGGAAAGGTAATTGCAAGTATCGACAGGTTAAGACACCACCACCACGATAATAATGACCGCAACTACATGGGGTACATCATCTCAAGGGATGAGGTCACGTAGTAATCCATGACCTTGAGTCTAGCTACAAGACTCGTAAATAAAGAAAAGCGCTTCTTGGGAGGCAACCCATGATTGTGTGTGATTTTTATTTCGTTTGTTTGTTATTTGCTTCCGTATGCATGCTTTATTTTTATTGTTGGTAGATCATGTTTCAAAACTAAAATAGTGAAAATACTTTACTTTGTTGTTTGGCATAGTCTTAACTTCACCCAAAGGTATTTTTGCAAAAGATAAGTGTAAGGGGAAACCCCAAATATGTTTTTAAGAAACAAAACCGATCATGATTCTCCACAATATTAAGTGAACATGTATGTAGAAAACTAGAAGGGGGGTTGAATAGTTTACCGATTAAAATCTTTTTAACTTGTTAAGTTAGCTTTGAAACTTTCCGTTTGATCAAAGATATGTACACAAACACAATCTATAACATGCAAGTAAATGAAAGAAACTATCAAACCACAACACGAGTATTTATTGTGGTTCGGCTACAAGGACTCTTTTTCCTTGCCCTACGTCTACGCCCCGAGTATCCAACTCGAGAGTTTCTTTCACTAGTCAACAAGCTCCTTTCACCGGCGGAGAAAACCTTACACGTCGCTTATACTTTTACCGACACAAAGCTAGATGTCGAGTTCTTTACCAAGGGTACAACCACTCCCGTTAGTGTGTATGGATCGATGTGGTTGAGTCAAATATGATTTGCAAACGTAAATAACTAAAGATAACTTATATAAATATTTGTCTAACCATTGTAATAATACATAATCACAAGTACTTATAGGTTTCCAAACGGTGTCATGAACCGTTGCAACCTTTCACGAAAAGTCATGTCTATTCGAATAGTTGTGCAGATTGTGAGATATGCAATCTTATTGTTTCCATTCTTGCAACCGGAGCAAAAATTTCATCATAATCAATACCCGCTTTTTGTCGGTAACCTTTTGCAACGAGCCCTGCTTTGTAATGTTGAATCTCTCCTGTTGCATTCATCTTCTTCTTATAAACCCATTTTACACCTTTTGGTAATTCGACCATCTCCCAAGTTTTGTGCCCTTTTGGTAATTCGACCATCTTCCAAGTTTTGTTCTTTTCAATAGCACTGATTTCTTCATCCATCGCTTCCTTCCACTTATTATTTCTTATTGCTTCTTCGAAGGGGATATTTTCATTGTCTGCTAAAAGACATACAAGATGCATTTCAGTTGTATTATTATATATATCTTGGAGACTCCTCATTCTTGGTTTTATTGGCTCATCATCATTTTCAGAGTCATTAGAGACCACCGTTGGATCACTTAGAGATTTTGGAATAGAGACTTCTTGCACGTCATGATCGGGGCTATTCTGAGGCTAATATAAACACTGCTTACTCCAGTCCCATGTGCTTTCCTCGTTCACATACACGTCTCTACTTACTGTAACTTTCTTTTCAACAGGATCATATAATCTGAAAGCCTTAGTTCTCTCATCATATCCTATGAAGACATACATTTTGCTCTTATCGTCAAGCTTTTTTCGTGTTTGATAAGGTACATGTGCATATGCTACACTACCAAATACTTTAAAATGAGATACCATGTTAGGTCACCATTTCACAACACATAATCATATTATCTTAGAGAGAGAAAGTAAGTAGAGAGAGAGTGGAAGGAACTTGTAAATGAGAAATAAACTTTGATTAAGCAAGAACCAACACCCTCCAAGGAGGGTTTACAATATATTTATACTAGTGATCTAGGGTTACCACATCCATGGGCTTTTCCATACTCTAGGACTCTAAGGCCCATGGAGGCCCATGGACTAATGGATTACTTAACGTAAACAAAACATAATAACTTAATACATAACAATTCTTAAAAAACTAATGTAAAGCAACCTAATAACAAAACTTAATGACTGACACTTGATATTCACAAAATGTGTTCCCAACAATCTCCCCCTAAGTGTTGGTCAACAAAGGTTGCCTGACGTCGTGATCTTTTTACTCTTGAACTTTGACTTTAGTAGTTGTTGACGTCTTCAAAAAAATGATAATCTTTATACTTTGTCTTTGTTCATGTTCTTTGTTTTTAGCTCGTGTGATCATATGATGGTGTAATCTGCCTTTTGTCACTTCTTTGTCTCTTGTGGAATTTCGCCATTCCCACATGCACATACGTCTTTGACTTTGACGTATCATACTTCCATATCTCTCATTTCGCATCTTTGATCATTATCTTTAAACTTTGTAGATTCCTTTATAAGACGTAGAATCTTTCTTTAAACTTTACTTTGCTTCGATCTTTGGAGAGAAAAATTTTGGACTTGATCATCTTCGTGACGAAAGTATGAGCATGTGGAAACTTGTGTCATAGTGGTAGTTGTACCTGCATAAAACAGTTAGCAATAAAACATCTGGTACTTACAGGTTCGAAATTAAAGATTGTTAACAGCATAGTGTGAAAACTCTCTCTAATCCTTGCCAGGGTCGTTCCTGAACCAGATACCCCCGAGAGGGCTTACAAGATTCACCGAAGAACATCAATGGTTCAGGTGAGTCGCTGGAGATCACCCCACGACTGTAGACCATTTGGGACCACCGTGAACACTAAGCGTAACCCACAAGGAGTTACCGAAGTGACCGTTGTCAGGGCTGTTTGATGTTGACCCTGGCAGGAGTTTCCATTCAATCATTGAGAATCACAATTGTGAATTCTCTCATAAATGTTCTGGCAGATTGCTAAGATCTGCGTAGGACTCTTATTATTTACAACTGGTGTCCTTATTGTTGAACAACCAGTGTAGAAGTTCTAAGTGTACCTAAGAGATCTTTTGATGTAATCTCGCAACTCTAGACTCGATAAGTGCTTCTTTTAGTCGTCGAAGACTGGGGCGGAGTCTCTTGTTTCAATATCAACATGGCTCATAATGAGCGGTCGATAGATTATGCAGGGTTCCCCGTGAGAATGAAACAAGCTCTTTTAAGAGAACTTGAGTTGTTTAGAAGGTTTAGTGCAGTGTGTCACTGGGTCCATGATGTCTTTGTCTTTAATATCGGTGTCACCTTAGTAACAACTAGTAGTATATGAGTTGAACCCGGTTTCTGCCCTAAGGTTGAATCATTTGGAGGGCTATTTCTTTTCACCCTTTTCATAACTTTTCTTTTTAATTCTTCAACCCCTTCTTTTTCCTTTCATTCTTTACTCCTTTTTTCATATCGTACCTAAGGACTTTTTAGTTCTAAACTATTGGTATTGTCCTTGGGTAGATCCCTCCGGCTTTGGCGGATCATAGGACGGTTTTTCCTAACCTTAGTCACCTTATATCCCCGTAACTATCCTATGTTGCCATAAATATCATTTGAAAATCTCTCAAAGTGTTTTTTTGATTGATAAAACATATTTGTTTAACACTTTGAGAGTTTTGCATTTTCAGAAATACTCCCCCCTTCACATGTGCTTAAAAGTTGTAAATAGAAATTTACACAATGTGGGGGAAGTTACACTTTTGAATTGATTGATTCTCAGTGAACATGACCGATTCGAGACACGCTTACATCACTGGCTAGGCCAGCTTGAAATTATTACCCGTCCTGGTCACATTCAAAGAAAATCTCTCGAAACGGTACACTACTCAAACTTGTCCTTCGCGAGACACGTTTACATCACCAGTTGGATTGGCTTGAAATTATTACCCATCCCGGAGCAAGTCCTTTTAATTACTGACATTTGTTATGTTTTGTCAATTCTTTGATTAATTCTGAGTCTAGCTCATGCGAGATATCATACTTTTTCTTTCATCATCATATTTTAATCACTTTATTCTCCCCCTCAAAAATAGCATATTTATGTTTTTTTTTTGAAAAAACTTTTGATTAAAATATGTTTTTTGAGGTTTACGGGAAGAATCCAACAAGAACATTTCATTTCGAACAAAGAATGTTTCAAATACTCCCCCTCAATAAGTGAAATAACATTTTGAGGTTTTAATTACGAGAGGGAATACTTGTTCTTTTGAGCAGAATTATGAAAAACTTTGAAAATTTGATTAATTCTACTCAAAAGTAAGAAGCTTTCACTCCTTATATCAGGATTGAAGCACTGAAGCGTACCTCAGGGTCCTTTATATACAAAGCACGGGTTATGCACTGTTATGCGTGCATAAGCCAAAGTCATAATTGAAAATAAAATCATATGACAAAAGATACCGAATGATTACTCAGGACGACGGAATGTGAGAATGTTAGGAATCGGTGCCCCTCCTCCAACGTAACTCTCCTATCTTCTCATTTTATCCTTGAACTTAAGTCTTTTGTCGATCCTATCCAAAAATTTCTCTGCTTGCTTCATGTCATTCCTTTTCCAATCCATGTGTTGTAGCCAACCCTCTTTCTTCATCTTGGTGTAATTATCAAGCACAATGTTCAGCTGATTCTGGACAAGTAATAATGTTTGGTCACCGAACTTGTGAATTTCTTCATACCCCATAAACTTTAGTTTCCCTTGTCTAAGATAAACAACTCCAAATCGTTTGTTGACGAACTGGTAAGGCTTCATTTTTGACAAACCAGGAATGTGGAGCTTCGGTTCGGTGAGATTAAGTAGTGTCTGATAACTTTCTGCACCTAGATGAGCATCTTCAACTCTTGCCCTGATTACTATTTGATGAATATAAAGAAGGATCGAGTTGATGATTTCATACTGAAGACTTCCAGAGAGGTTCTCAAGTTTGCCTTGTTTCTTTAACAGGTACATATCTTCGATGTCATTGATGTTCAAATGGCGAAAGTCAGCTTCACTGAATGAGTACTCCTTGTCAGCAAGACATCTGACCGTGGTATTAGTGAGAAAATTGTAGTCGTACCTCGGTTCCTTTTCAACATGCAAAATGGAGAGGATTCTTTCATTTGAGTAGACTTTTCCCTTTGTGAAGAATGCCAGCTTATATTTGTAAAACCATTTTTGCATCTCTGGCCATTGAAAAATGCCCAATTTTGCTTCATCATTATATGTTGAAATTGAAGTTTTAAACAAATCTAGAATTTGCTCCTCGAGACCTTCAAGGGAATATGTAGCAACTTTGTACTTGGCAAGTGATGTGGCATATCGTTTTTGTGGATCTGTGTTGCCGTACATGAGATATTCCAAGTCATGGTTGAAGAAATATGGCATGGGAATTGATGTGCGGATTGCGATCTACATGAAAGTTTTACTTCTCAAGGGATCTTGAGAAGCTTACAATCCCCACCAGGCAGTGTACCTGACCGATGTAGTATAGTGAAGTGGCAAGTATCGGGGGATTGATCGTTCTCCACAGGGAATAGTGTTCACTAGGATTGAAACTAATCTAACTAGGTCTAGAGGTGAGGGATGATTCTTTTTATGTTTTTATATTTTATGAAAGCAAGTAAAATCTTGGGTATTTGGAAGAAGGGGCGGAATTAGTTGCTAGTCAACTAACCCAAATAACTACTAATGCAATAAAAATAAAATGACAATAAAATAAAATGTGAAAACTATATATAGAGAAAACGTGTTTACTTAGATTTCATTACTCCCTAGTTATCTTTTATTGATTGATAAGCTTGTTACAATTGCGTGGGTGACGGGTTGCATTCCTTAATACCATTTGTAGGGTCGTGTATGATCTTCCCCAACTCTATAAGCTTCTATCTCTTCCTATGGCGACACGTTAAGTATCCTTACCATGGCCTCCTTAATAGTTACTTATTCATTAAATACAACCATTAAAATCATAGTACACATCCGATTCATGTTTCTTAAGACGTGCAAGCAAGTTACCGTATAGGAGATTAGCCAGTTTTCTTAAGCCTAACATCGATTATCAATCACCCTACAACAACTAATAACAAACCATCAATGAATAATCAATAACTAGGTTTCATTACATCTAAGCAAACACAAATAAACCTAGCCTAGCATGTTAAAAGAAAGATAAGCGTAAGATAGAATCAAACAACACATAGACATATTGAATTATTGATGGATTACTTATCTTTAATTGAACATGGAAGAGACAAGGGTATGAAACCCTTAAAAACCTCTGAAATTTGTGCTAGGGTTTGTGTGTGTGTTCCACCAAAAAGTTCCTCTCCAAAGTTACACACTAATGAATGAAAAATCAAAAACTATATATAGATTTACAAGGGTGACGGCGTCACCTTTTGATGGTTTACTCCGTCATCTCACCGCGGCTAGGGTTTCTTGTCGCCCAATCCAACTTCTTGACGCCGTCACTTTGTAAGAGTTCTGGGGTGTCATGCTTTAGAGAATACACGTGATGGCCTACTTCTGGTATAGGGTGACGCCGTCACGTATAAATACCCAAATTGTCTTCGCGCCAAGTGTAAAAGTGATATCCACCTCTTGTCACATAAATTGACGCCGTCCCCTTGGAATAGGTGATGCCGTCAGGTACAATTTCCAGCTTGGAATCTTGACTTTGTCGTTTTCTTCACTTTTTGCTCCAAAAACGTCTAAAATGCTTTGTTTTCCAGAATTTTTCACAAAAGTACCTAAAATGGCAAAAGGAACGATTTAAGGTAATAACTGATCATATTATCACAACTTAAGGCTTAAATGACTCCTTAAAAGCGTAACAAATTTCGCCTCATCAAATACCCTTACACTTGAGATTTGCTTGTCCTCAAGAAAATGAGCTTTTATTCTAATCAAAATACAAGCTAGGGGTCATTTAAAATTAATATAAAAGTAATTATAACACATGATCGTTCCACCTTAATCAAAACAAGCACGGAGATTATATACTAGCACCTGACAAATAGTGTTTGGATACTCTCATCTCTCGGGTGTTATAAACCTAAATATAACTAATGGAAATGGAAAAATATCACTCACTACCTGTAATAGAAAATAGATAACCACAAGCTTGGGAAATGATCAAAAACCTCCACTACTTGGCGTAAGCACATAGGAAAACTATCAAAGAGGTATTTTTAAAGGGTTATAACGTTAGGTATAGGGATATGGAAAAACACGGTTTGTTGGATAAAGGGATATTTTACTGGTGCAAGCTAATTATCTTAGTTAATTACATGTACAAAGTGGTGTTGCTAAGCCAAGACTCGACTAAACTTAGGCTAATAATAAAATAACATAAACTCAAATAAAACAAAAAGAAATGGGATGGTAGTCCGTATGTTTTTTCTCTTTTTCTTTTTCTATTTTTTTCCTTTTTTTCTTGATTTTTTTTATTATTTTTTTATTTTATTTATTTATTTATTTTATTATTATTTTATTATTTTTTATTTTTCTGCATACACTCTTGCCCTACCATCCAAAATAATACATCAAGGGGGCTAGGTTCTCCCCTTACACTAGAACTTTTACATACTTTACATGTAACTAATCTAATAACTCAAATTAAGATAATAAAAACACTTGGAGTACTTTAAAATATTAACGAACATATGGGGGTAATAAATGATGTTCTTCCCCATTATTCCATAACAATAGTACCTTACCCATGAGTCCCAATCGTCCCAAAATAATATGTACAAGATATGACTCGACTTAGCAATTATGTAATTAATTAGACAATTAACAAAGGGTTAAAACAAATGTTGTAACAATAATGCACTAAAGATGAGTGCATACAAGAAAGGCTAAGGCGATTTGGGTGTACATTTGGGGGTGGATTGTAAACAAATTCCATCTTTAAGTAAAATGCTCAAAGCTAGAAACGAAAAAGATAGGCTCTGAGGGGTGTACTAGGGGTATCGTGTACTAAAAATGAGTACATCACAAAGGTGTGGGAAAATTACTTAACCATTGAAGTCAATGTAATTATAAAAAGAAACAGGCTTAAAAACATGGGTTATCCTATGCCTCTTATCATGTAGTAATTCCAACTACACAATGTGGTCTCACATGTGGTCTTGGAATGAATTACTAATGCAAGTTCTATAATCTAAATGCTACCGGTACACACCTAAGCACTAGGGCTTTTCCTATCAAATCTAGGGGCGAACCTCACATATTTGGGGTGGAAATTTTTGAGTTGTATGGTTTTTTTTGTGCTAGTCATATAACTCCTATCCATGAGACGCTTATTAAGACTAAAGTTTTACTCCTACATGTCACAAAAAATTTTAAATTTGGTGCTAAAATTACCCTAACAAGTGCTTATCTCAGTTTTATTACACATCTACTATTGGACAAGACAAAAAAATCAAGTGCAATTGTAATCTCTAAGGAATCTTCGTTTACCCCCCCCCCCCCCCTTACACTTAAGCTGAACATTGTCCCCAATGTTCAATTGAAAGAAAGTAAAAATAAGGAAAATGAAATAGTGAAACAAATACTCCCCTGATTCGGTCGATATGGATAATGTAGTAACATGGTTAAATCCTCCTCCAAGAAAATGTGAAAACTTCAAGATTAAAGCAGCGCCAAAAGCTTGCTTATCCATGTACATCTTCTTATCCAATATAACCTGTTAATTATCTGAGAAAACAAACAAGAAAACCTCGCATAAAATCGGCGGTAAATCTACATAAAATTAAATCCTAGAAAGAAAGTAAAGATATAATGCTTGTAGAATGAATGTTTGCAGATTCCTGGAGTTTATAAAATACAGATTTTACGAAACTTTACAATTCCAGCAGAAAAACAAAACATGCAAAATTTTCAGAAAATTATACCTGACGTCGTCAGGTGATGCCTGACGCCGTCAGAATTGACCTGACAAAATTCTTCTATTTTGTTTCCGGAAATTTTTTAGAAAAACCTATGTTCTAATTCCTAGAATCCTGCAAAACAATCATTATGACTCGATACAAGCATTTGACTCAAACAAGTACTAATATGTATGTTTATATCTCATTGTTATCGTTCCTGTTCAATCCGTTCTTAAAAACAAATTTAGATTTCCCTTACACTTATCTTTTGCAAAATACCTTTATATGTAATCAAGACGAAGTTAAAAACAAAATAAAGCATTTTCACAAAATGTTTGATACATGAACAATAAGCAATAAAAATAAAACAAACATACGGAAGCAAATAAAATCAAATAAATAAACAAACAAATAAAGCTTGGGTTGCCTCCCAAGAAGCGTTTTTCTTTATTAACGAGTCTTGTAGCTAGACTCAAAGTCAAGCCCTACGTTTTCCTTTCCCACTTTTCAATCGGTTCTCTCATCCTTTGAACTATTTCCATGTCAACTCTATACTTGGGTCCAAGGGTTAAGGAATTTTTATAATAAAGGCTCCTCTTTTCCCAGACAAAATTCATTCCCTTTTTCTTATCTTCTTCGTTAATGTCCTCAATTGCACTAAGGTTATCCCTTTCTAATTGAGGCACTCACATCCTATAAACCCCTGGTATGTCAAGCATAAGATCACCACAACACCATAATAAGTAATCTACCAATCTAACATACTAAATATATCACAAAACCCTAATAAACCTTAATTAAACCCTAATTAGGTCTATGTGCTTATATGCTTAACTAAACTAGTTTGAAAGTGTCTGAGGCTTAAGTATGAGTTACCTAAGGAACATTAGGATACCTTAGGACCATTAGGCATTAGTACAACCCTTTAGAACTTAGGTACAAGCCCCTTAAGCACAAAACCATAACTAAATCATAACTTCCTAGAATTAGGTCTAAACTATCCCAAAACTTCACCATAGGTTACCACCACTTAGTATAAGCCTCTTAGGACCTAGGATTAGTTATTAGACACTCATAGGACACTAATCTAGGAACTAAACCATAGGATAAACCCTAATCTCCCACTAAACACAAATAGGTCATTTAGGTCACAAAACTAGGTCAAACCTTCCTAAATCTTTCTCATAAGCTACCATCACTTAGTATAAACCCCTTAGGACTTAGGATTAGTCACTAAACACTCTTAGGAACCTAACCTAGGCACTAAACCTTAGGTAAAACCCTAAACTCTCACTAAGTAAAACTAGGTCTAAACTTAACCTAAACTAGTAAAACCTAAACATAAGCACCTCAAACAAATCAACCAAGCACCCTGGCACCTCTCCCTAGTTAAGCTAGTAGCATCTCACAAGCACCCACACAAGTAGGTGCATCACCTACTTGTCACCACCTTGCCCAAACCACCTCCCTCGGCCTTCCACCACCACAACCGGCCTACCTCAGCCCCCTAGATACCTCCTAGATCTTCCTTGTCACCTCTAGACCTGCCACAACCCCCCTCTAGCTTTGTTTACTCAACCCCTCCCCCCTCCTCGACACCTATACACCTGTTTTCACCCTTACCGCCTCTACGCACCCTATAAATACCCCCTCCTCCCTCCAATCTTCCTCACACCTTTTCTCTTCTTTACCTCACACAAATTCAGTATTACTAAGTCCCTAGAAGTCGAGTATAGAAGCTTGGTTAGTATTGAGTTGTGGTTTTGGCCAACAGATCCCTTAGAAACCCTAAAACCCTCGTTAACCCTTCCCTAGTCACGTAAGCTTTCTAATCTAGTTTCTTTAGCTTTAGTTTAGTCTTAGGATAGTATTAGGATGCCTTAGATCCCCTAGTAACCCTTGCCTAAGCCTTAGTCATAATCATTTGCTAGTTTTCTTTTTAAAAACCCAAATTATAGATAAAAAAAAAAAAAAAAAAAAAAAAAAAAAAAAAAAACCCTAAATACATGCTATAAGCCCTTTTCATAAGCCCTAAGTTAGTTTAGATAACTTGAATAAGCTAATATTAGTTAGACATAAACTAGAAAACTTAGTTGTTGCATAAAAATATAGTTTACATGCATTTAGGACTAATTTTGCAAAACTTTACATGCATAAGGGTATATATCATAAATTCCTGAAACTATAAAGTTTGGGGACTGTTTTTGACATTTCCTAGAAGTTATAAATGTAAGGACTCATTTTGCAAAGTATTAAAACCTTAGGATAGAAACTAAAATAAGTTATAAACTAAAAAGGACTAGTTATGCAAATATTATAAAGTTAAGGGTCTAAATGGTAAATATAGAACACTTATGAGTCCAAGGGTTAATTATGTCATTTTCTAAAAATATAGAAGTCTAGGGACTAATTATGTCAAGTATAGATAGTTATAAGTATAAATAATATAAGTATTATAAGTTTAGGGTAGAAAATGTAAATATATGAACTATAAGGTTATAAAGTGAAATTATATATAAATATAAAACCTAATTAAAGTTAGAAGCATAACATAATAGTAGGGAGCTTCATTTGAGGAGTACCATGTAGATATTTCGTTTTGACGAGTTTGTTGGGTTTACGAATTAAAGTGCTCTGGCTCCTCAAACGATTATTGTATGTACTTCTGGATTATGATGGCCCGAACGGTGTTATGGTTATAACTTAACTTAATAACAATATAGCTCAATAGTAGGGAGCTTCACGTGAGGAATATTAACTTCTGAATTATAATGGCCCGAACGGTATTATGTTGATAACATAATACAATAGTAGGGAGCTTCATGTGAGGAGTCATATACTTCTGGATTGTGATGGCCCGAACGTTGTTTTATTATATCTAAAACATTAATGAACCTAAGAACAATAACTTAAAAAACTTAAACAAGATAACTAAAGCTTGACATACATCCAGACCTACAAACACACTAGGATACGTGAGTAAGACAAACTAGTTCCCGAGTCACTTTTTGCATCAATTAGATTTCCCTAAGCCCAGGTCAGTTCATAGCCTCATACTCTTTTTAAAACTTTCACTCTAAATGCTTTACAAACCCTGTGAGGGGGATACATGCTACTTGCTTTACTTAAAACCGAATACAAGTCTTTTTTTTTTGTTGTGTTGGGAACGTAGTTTTACTATTTAGACAAGTCTCGGTCATTTGTAATAAATATTAGGTTGCTTAGTTTATTATTACTTATGTTTATGATAGGTTGTAAGGCTTATGAAAGCCCAAGGGCCTCTAGCCCATTCGAATGGATAGGAAGGGAGTAGGGAGTGTTGCCCTAGCTCCTTCTTCTATAAATAGGACCTTATGTAGCTCATAATGTTTTGTTGGTTATTTCATTATCCTAAGTAAACTCTTGCATTTCTATTTCTCATATTGTTATAATCAACCATCTCTCATTCTCATCTCATTTCTATCACTCTTTTACTTGTGTTTACACAAATGGTGACCTAACAAGTGGTATCATTCGCCGGAAGAAGGTGTAGTGTTTTGTTTTCATAGAATTCGACCCAAAAAATCACTCTTTTACTCGTTATTTTTTGTAGTTTTTTGTTTGTGTTTTTGATTTCTATCACACTTTTGCTTACAAATTTGTGCTCTAAATCAATACAAACAAAAAGTATCATTTTTCTTGAAATTTTTAGAATCGTATTACTTGTATGTTTTTCGAGAATACTTTTATTTTTGAAAAATTTTGTCAAGTTTACAACTTTCTTTAAGATTTCATCATCTTATAGCTAGAAGTATAAAAATCTTTGAGTAAAACCTTGTTTTTGGTAAGCTTTCTTACAAAACAAACAACTGCCAAAGTTTTGAAAACACCATTGTACCAAGTTTTGAGAACACCATATTGTCACACTTTCAAGAATCCTTGTCGTTGCTCCATTCGTGTTACCGATCGTTTACTCAGTGTTTTCTCTCTTGTATAAGAAAGAAAACACTTCGACTTTTGGCATATTTTCGAAATTGGATAATTTCGAAAAAATTTGGAGTGCTTGCATTCTCGAAAAAAAACTTGCAAAGTTTCGAGAATACAACATTTTCGAGAACACAGTTTCTAGAACACAAAGTTTCGAGAATACAACATTTTCGAGAACACAGTTTCTAGAACACAAAGTTTTGAAAATACCATAATTTTTGAGAACCTTAAGAATTTTTTTCGAAAACTCAAATTTCGAGAATTCTCTAAAGACAAATTTTCGAGAATTTTGTTTGGTGCATAGTTTCGAGAATTGGCTCAACCTATACCTTCTCCAAGATCCAAAATTACATAAGTGTTCAAAAATGTCTCAACCACCACGATACTTCATCTCTCATCCTCAGCAACAGCAGTATCAGCAACAACAATACCTTCAGCAACAATCGTATCAACAACCATCACAATCACACTTTCATCAACAACCGTTTCATCCACAACAACAATATCTCATGATGCAACAACATCAAATCATTCCTCAATAACAACCATATCCAATGTCACAACAACCAATTCAGTATCCGTCCAAACAACCTCACTGGTTTGATCGGATGTGTGAAGTTATTACAACTCAACAATCCAGACATGAGGCATGATCACTTGAAACACCCCCAATGCTTACACCTGGGAACTATGTTCAATGGGCAAGTCGATTCTTACGGTTTATTGAACTAAGGAAACCCCATGGGAAATTAATGAAACAAGTGATACTTCAAGGACCATTTCAGCGGCCAACCAGACTTGAAGGCGGTGATCCATCTGCTAATCCTCCACGTGCTCCCGTAGAGAAACTTGTTCCAGAATCTCAACTCACAGAAGAACAGAAACTACATCGTGAAGCAGATGAATATGCTATGATTAACATACTTCAAGGAATTACAAATCCAATTTATCGAAGTATTGATGCTCAGAAAATGACTAAAGCCATGTGGGAACATGTTCATCTACTAATGGAAGGCACTCAACTGAACAAAGATGATATGGAATCAAAACTCTACATGGAATACACTAATATCACAATTGAATCAGGGGAGACACTCGAATCCTATTATCACCGTTTCACTAATGTGGTTAATGATCTGGAACTACACAAAATTACTGTACCAAGGATCGCAGTGAATACCAAATTCGTCGGTAGTCTTGGTCCGGATTGGCAAAAGTATGTGACATTTGTTCGTCAAACCAAAAATCTTCATGATGCACCATATGGGTTGTTGTATGACTTTCTGAAACACCATGAACCTGAAGTGGAAAAAGATCGAGCTCTTCGAGGAGGTTACTCACCACCACAAACACCAAATTCCTTGGCACTTGTAGCTCAATCTCACTATGCTCCACCACCAATGTCAAATCATGCTTATGTTCAAGAACAGAATTACTTCAGCTACCCACAACCTACAACTTCAAATCAGATGATCCCATATGATTCTTCAAATCAATCCAATCAACTGGTTCCTTATGAAAACAGTGAGTCAATGTACTACTCAAATTCCAATGAAGATGAAGATGAAGACTTCAATACGTTGAATCAAGGACTTGCTCTTATTGCTCGTGCCTTCAGCAAATTCTCGAACAACACAAACAACCGTCTTCGCTCTTCATCAAACACTAGGAATCAAGCTGTCACTCAAGATGGGAGGCCAAACAACTACAGTTGTTATATTTGATGATGACACAGTTGTTTCATTTGATGATCCAATTGAGAACGATAAACATGATCATGTCGAACAAAATGAACCTTTCTCTGATCCTGATCCTGACCAGATTTTGATGGCCAAACAACTACAGGCTCAAATTTTACTTATCCAGAAAAAGAATGAGCAAAATAAAACATTAAAAGAAACGAATGCATCTCTTACAAGAGATATTGAGTGCTTTAAAATACAACTTTCAAATCTGGAAAACAAAGTTAAACATGAAAAAAGTTTTGAAATGGCTTTTCAAGAATATTACAATAAAGAACAAGATCTTCAACATAAAATGCAAGAATTAATTGAGTCAAACGGAAAGTTGGTTTCAAAACTCGAAAATGAAAAGCGTGAACTTCAAAAACAAGTTGAACAACTTCAAAAAGAGCTTTCAAAAACACAAACAGAGTTGTCAATTTGCAAAAAGGATTTTTGTGAACATAAAGTGAGAAAAAGGAAAAGTGAAGATAAATTAATCGGTGAAATTGTTGATCTTGAACGCCAACTAAAAGAATTTCGTAATGTTGTTTACAAAACCGGGGGCTCTGTCACAACAATTCAGAAATTTACCTTGAAACCTAGACCCGATAAAGGTTTTGCACTTGGTGATTTCAAATCAATGTTTCTTCACAAAGCATTCAAAGCAAATCCTAAAATTTACAGTATGGAACAAATGCTTGATAATACGATTGTGCGTACTATTGTTTATGATACTGAGGAAGAGGAAGAACTTGAAGAAGAGAGTCGATCAAAAATGAGTCAAGTAGAATATTGGAAACCATATGATTATTTAAAAGCTCCTCATATTTCTAAATCTTTTGTTCCTCAAAAAGAAATACCTGAGAAATCTTGGTATGTCACAGAGTCATATGTTTCATCTTCCAATGCGGCTCCTATCCAAATTGTGGCACAAATAAATGGTCCATTACCATCTACAGGTGACGTTACACCTTTACCAAAACATTGTCGTGTTTTAAATTATTTCAAAACTTTTATGGACGACATCGAAATTTTGGAAGAAACAATTGAACGTAATTCAAAAACAAAAATTGACACTTTTCAATCTGCTTACGAGCGAGAAAAGAGAGATATTTTTCAAAAACAAATTTTACCAATCGTTCAACACCTACGTCACTATGCTACACGTTGGGAACAGGAACTTCAAAAAGAAGTCAAATCAATGATAAACGTTTTCAATTCAAATGAAAGTGCGATTTTGGTTCAAAAGCAAAGAAACAGAGTTTTAAAAAATGATGTTGATCGACTCTTGGAAAAAGTTCTCAATGCTGATATTTTGTCTGTAATTATGAATGCTCTTTATGAATCTGGTACTTCTATGCTTGTGGAAGATAACAGTGCTGATAATGATTTGCTGAACACCGAAATTGAGACATTAAAACAAGAAAATGATAAGATGAGAAAAAATAATGATGATGTGAAAAAACAATTTTCAAAAGATATTTGTCAACTCAAACAAAGGCTTGAATGGTGTCAAGCTCAAAGTCTTGAACTGGAGTTGCAGCTTCAAAATCAAAATGTTTCAAAATCTTGTCAGATTTGCAAAAACAATGCGTCTTTCAAAAATAAATGTCTTCAATATGAAAAGAAAATTGCGGATTTAAAAATTGAAAATGCTGAATGGCAACAAAATCGTGATGACATTGCACACTGCAACGGTCAACTTGAGTCTGATATTCAGGATAAAAATCACATCATCATTGACCTAAAAGAGAAGATTAAGCTACTTAAAAAGGAAAGTTTATTGATGATGCGTAGGGATTGCACCAGGCTTTACCTCTCGAGGGATCTCGAGAAGCTTACAACCCCCACCAGGCAGTGTACCTGATCGTTGTAGTATAGTATAGTGACAAGTACCGGGGGATTGATCGTTCAACTTGGGAATAGTGTCGCTTGGATTAGAAAACCTAAAGACTAGGTCTAGAGATGAGGGATGATTATTTTGTATTTTAGGTTTTTATGAAAAGCAAGTAAAATCTCGGTTTTTAGAGGAGTGGGCGGAATTAGTTGCTAGTCAACTAACCCAATGACTAAGATGCAATCAAAATAAAATACTAGAAATGAAAATAAACTAAATTATACTAGTGGTGTAAGCAATATATGGGAGAATTGTGTTTACTTAGATTTCACTACTCCCTAGATATCTTTTACAGGTTAATTACTTGTTACACTTGCGTGGATGACGGATTGTATTCCTTAATACCATTCATGGGGTGGCGTACTTACTTCCCCAATCCTATAAGCTCCTACTTCACTCCTATGTCGAGCCGGCTAAGAAGCTCCTAACATGGGATCACTAGAATTCGCTCATGCATTAAATACAATCATAAAAACCTAGTACACATCGGTTCATGTTTCTTAAGACGTTCAAGCAAGTTACACAATGGAGATCTGCCAGTTTTCTTAAGCCTAACATTGAAATCATCATCCATTAAAACTATAAACAAGCAATCAACCTATAATTAACATCTAGGTTTCATTACATCTAAGCAAACACATGAAAGATCTAGCCTAGCATGTTGAAATCAAGACAAGCATAAGATATATTCAAAAAACACATAGACATATTGAATGAATTGAAAGAGGACTTATCTTAATTGAACATGAAAGGTTTCAAGGGGTGAAAACCCTTGAAAATACTGTTACAAACGACCTAGGGTTTATTAGGTTCGACCCTAGTATTCTCCACACAAGTTCCTCTCTTAATGAATGAAAAATAGAAAAGTATATATAGATTTTGTGAGGTGACGGCGTCAAGAGTAAATGTCTGACGCCGTCATCTCGCCGCCAAATAAAATCTCGGACTGCCTAGATCTGGGTTTGACGCCTTCACGTGTATTCCTTTTGCAAGCCGTCACCAAAATTACTCTTGACGCCCTTCTCTTGACGCCTTCAGGTTTTCTCTGGGTCGTCGTGGATTTTACTCCTGACGCCATCACAATTTCCCTCTTGACGCCGTCAGGTACTGTTCTCAGCATGGAAAATTAAGTCTTTGCCGTTTTCTTCACTTTTATGCTCCAAAAACGTCCAAAATGCTTCCTTTTCCATAATTCACTCCCAAAGTACCTAAAATCACAAAAGGAACGATTTAAGGCAATATTTGATCAAATAAATTCAATTCCGGGCTTAAATGACCCCCTAAAAACGGTTCATTTTTCGCCTCATCATATACCCTTACACTTGAGATTTGCTTGTCCTCAAGCAAATGCGCTTTTATTCTAGTCAAAATACAAGTTAGGGGTCATTTAACATTAATATAAAAGTAATTACAACAAATAATCGTTCCACTAAAGACCAAAGACAAGCACGGAGGTCATACACTAGCACCTCACAAATAGTGTTTAGATACTCACATCTCTCGGGTGTAATAAAGTAATATCACAATATGGAAATGGAAAACATCTCTCACTACCTGTCATAGCAAAATAGATTACCATAGGCTTGGGAAAGGATCAAACCTCCACCACAAGGCGTAAGCACCTAGGATAAACTATCAAAGAGGTCTTTTAAAGGGTTGTAACGTTAGGTGTAAGGATATGGAATACACGGTTTTGTTGGATATAGGCAGTTTTTACTGGTGGCGAGTTAACAATCTTGGTTAATTACATGTACAATATGGCGTTGCTAAGCCAAGACTAGACTCGACTTAAGCTAATAAATCAAAAATAACAAAAACATAAAATGAACATAGAATGAAAATGGATGGTAGTCCGTATGTTTTTCTCGTTTTTTTTTTTTTTTTTTTTGCATTCACTCTTACCCTACCATCTAAAATAATACATCATAGGGAATGAATATTCCCCTTACACTTGAATTTTTACATACTTTACAATAAACTAATCTAATGACTCGAATTAAGATAATCAAAACACTTGGAGTACTTTTAAGATTAACGTACATATGGGGGTAATAATATGATGTTCTTCCCCATTACTCCATAAAATAAGTACTTTACCCATGAGTCCCAATCGTCCCAAAACAATATGTACAAGGATATGACTCGACTTAGTAACCATGTAATCAATTAGATAATTAACTTAGGGTTTAACAAATAACAATAATGCACTAAAGATGATTGCATACACGGAAGGCTAAGGCGATTTGGGTGTACATTTAAGTGGGGTGTAACAAATTCTTCCTTTAAGTAAAGTGCTTAAAGTTAGAAACGAAAAGATAGGCTCGGAGGGGTGTACTAGGGGTTTCGTGTACTAAAAATGAGTACAACGCTAAGGTGTGGGAAAAGTTAATTGACTTAACTAGCCAAGTAATATGACTTAAATGGTCAAGTAATTATGATACGGGTTTAATACAAGGGTAATCCTAATGACTCTTATCATGTAGTAAATCCTACTACACGAATGTAGTCTCACTAGCGGTCTCGGGATGCATCACTAACGCAAGTTCTAGAATCTAAATGCTACCGGTACACTCATAAGCACTAATAGTAAATGCTTTTCCTATCAAATCTAAAGGCGAACCTCACATATTTGGGTGGAAAATTTTTCTGAATAGTACGGTTTTGTGCTAGTCATACAATCTCCTATCCATGAGACGCTTGCTATGGCTAAAGTTTCACTCCTAAATGTTGTAAAAAAAATTTAAATTTGGCGCTAAAATTGCACTAACAAGTATTTCTCATAGTTTATTACACATCTACCATCAAACAAACAAACTCAAGCGAAAGTGTATCTGTAAGGTATCATCATTTTACCCTCCCCTTACACTTAGGATGAACATTGTCACCCTTGTTCAAGTAAAGAATGTAAAAGTGAAATAAGTAAAACGAATGAAATCAAATACTCCCCTGATTCGCTCGGTATGGATAATAAGGTGGCCAGGTTAGATCTTCCTCCAAGAAAATGAACAATCAAAGCTTCCCTTCTAGAATATAAATCATCTTCTTGTCATACATAACCTGTAAAATCTGAGAAAACAGACAAGGCAACCTCGCGTAAAATCGGCGGCAATCTATATATGATAACAAATCCTAGAAAACAAAATAAGATATAATGCTTGTGGAATGATGTTTGCAGATTTCCTGGAGATTATAAAACTAAAGATTCGACAAAAACTTGAAGACTCCGTTAGGAAAACAAAACTGGTAAAATTTCCAGAATTTTACACGTGACGCCGTCAAGAGTAAACTCGTGACGCCGTCAGAAGTGACCTGCAGAAATTCTTATGTTAAGTTTCCGGAAAATTTCTGGAAAATCCTGCAAAACATCATTATGACTCGATACAAGCATTTGACTCTAACAAATACGAGTATACATGTTCACTTAATATTGTGGAGAATCATGATCGGTTTTGTTTCTTAAAAACATATTTGGGGTTTCCCCTTACACTTATCTTTTGCGAAATACCTTTGGATGAAGTTAAGACTAAGCCAAACAACAAAATAAAGTATTTTCACCATTTTAGCTTTGAAACATGATCTACCAACAATAAAAATAAAGCATGCATACGGAAGCAAATAACAATCAAACAAAATGAAAATCACACAAAGCATGGGTTGCCTCCCAAGAAGCGCTTTTCTTTATTTACGAGTCTTGTATCTAGACTCAAGGTCATGGGTTACTACGTGATTTTATCCCTTGAGATGATGTACCCCATGTAGTTGCGATCATTACTATCATGGTGGTGGTGTCTCAATCTGTCGATACTTGCAATCACCTTTCCTCCTACTTTACTTCTCAAGTTAGCCATCCCATTTTGGCTTATGCTTTCAATTGTGAAAGGCCCATACCACCAGGGACTCGGTTTATCAGGAGGTATCGTTATCTCCAAGTGTCTTAAGAGTACTAAGTTCCCTTCCTCGAATGGTACATGGCTTCTCGTTGGTCGACTGTGTTCGAACTCGACATGAACTTCATTGCTTTTGCTTCTTTCATGTTTAGCCTCCTTGTAGCTTTTGATTCTTGCCTCCCATGCAAGTATTTTCTCCTGAACATGAATAGGTGACGTGTCAATGTTGTTTTTGAGCTTTCTCCCCCTCAAACTCTCTTGCCCATATTGTGGGGTCATGGGGAAGCTAATCTTTCTTTTTCCTGATTTAAGCTTAATTGTCCTTCCTTCATACTTAATGACAGCTCTAGTGGTGGTGAGGAATGGTGCCCCAAGGATTATTGGCATGCACCCATCTCCCTTATCATCGATGATCATAAAATCAACAGGATACATGAATCCTGTGACATTGACCAACACATCTTCCGTGATTCCCAGGGGGTATACGTAAGAATGTCCAGCGAAGGCCAGCCTAACACGAGTGGGGACTGGCATTTTTGACGTTAGTTGGGTGTAGATAGTTAGGGGCATAAGATTTACTTCCGATCCTTGGTCGGCGAAAGCACTTAGATATTTCAAATTCCCGATGCTGGCTGGTATCTCAAAGTTCCCACACGCCATCTGCTTAGTAGCCACTTTTTGTACTAATAGTTTCTCGAATATCGGCCCCCCAGGTAATGTATCATACTCATATTTTCCCTCTTCCTCCTTCTCTGAACCCTGTTTGGAAGATTGGTTACGCCCGTCACCCTTTATCCAATTTGTTATAGTGTTTTTGTTTATATCATGTTTCAGGTAGTAACTTAAGGATTGGGATTTTGGCGGCTCTTCTACGGTTTGTTCAGTAGGGGTTTCTACCTTCTCATTATCCGTGTGGACAATTGTAATGGAATTAACAAATCGGGTAGTGGGGATGACATTTTCTTTCCTTAGTAACATCCTTTCGAGGGTTCTCAGGTTGGCATACTCTTTCATCAGGCTCATCATCTCATTCATTTTCTCTTGCATCTCCTCTTTTTATTTATAAACTGCTTCCTCGAATCTAGCAAGCCGATCTGAATGAGTTGCCATGTATTCTCTCATTCTGGCTTCGAATTCCGGGCTAAGTTTCTTAGGAGGGGAATAAGGTGGGGCATAGTTTTGAAAAGTCTCAACATTCTCTCTAGAGGGTGACTCTGATAACGGCGTTGAAGTCATTTTCGAGACAGAATTGACAGTAGCCCGTCTAGGACTTAAGGGTCTCCTTTGCCTTTCCTCAAAATAGTCAACTTTTGCCTCAAGTTTGCATAGGAGTTCATCAGAGATTTGGTTAGTCCCTTCAGGTGTCGAGATTGCGTTGATGGCCGCTTTTATAGTATGATTAAACTCCCATAACTCTTGATTATCGGTGGCAAGCTCTTCAATAATTGCCCAAGACTCCTCAGCGTCCTTATCACGCAATCTACCTCCCGCGGCCCTATCGATTGTACGTTTAGTGTGATAGTCGACATGGTCATAGAAAATCTGAACTAATAACCAAAGATTTATACCATGATGAGGGACTTTGTGGAGGAGATCCTTGAAATGAGCCCATGCTTCGTAGAAAGTTTCACCCTGATGTTGTTCAAACATCAAAATGTCATTTCTGAGCATCGCAGTCTTCCCCGGTGGGAAGAATTGGGCAAGGAAGCGAGTGGTGAGATCATCCCATGAGGTGATGGATCCCGCGGGGAAACGCTCAAGCCATTGACTAGCTTGATCACGTAGAGAGAATTAGAATAGGCGTAATCGGGTCGACTCTCTAGTTGTAGCATCAAGGTCTATAGAATCTACAATTTTAAGGAAGTCCTTGAGATGTTGATTTGGATCTTCGGAACGAAGTCCATGGAATGCACATACGCTTTGCACCAACCGGATGGTGTCGGATCGCAAGGGAGACACATTGGCTCCTTGGGTGAGCTCAATGGTGTTTCGATAGCCTTGGTGGCTAGGTCGGGAATACTCTCCTAGGGTTCGGGGCCTAAGAGGTTGGTTAGCTAGTGGTGGGTTTTGTGGGTGGTCTTGTTGTGGTGAGATGATGGGTTCAAAGATGTTACCATCGTCCATGATGTCGGATGGCGAAGAGTTACGAACAAAAACACGAAGAAATAAGATAGACTAAAGAGAACCTAAAAATAAAAATAAAATCTTACTAGAAAGGAATCTAGCAAGTAGACCTAATAAAAAGAGATCTTAACCTAGACAATAACTATTCCCCAGGCTGCGGCGCCAAAAACTTGATGCGTAGGGATTGCACCAGGCTTTACCTCTCGAGGGATCTCAAGAAGCTTACAACCCCCACCAGGCAGTGTACCTGATCGTTGTAGTATAGTATAGTGACAAGTACCGGGGGATTGATCGTTCAACTTGGGAATAGTGTCGCTAGGATTAGAAAACCTAAAGACTAGGTCTAGAGACGAGGGATGATTATTTTTGTATTTTTAGGTTTTTATGAAAAGCAAGTAAAATCTCGGTTTTTAGAGGAGTGGGCGGAATTAGTTGCTAGTCAACTAACCCAATGACTAAGATGCAATCAAAATAAAATACTAGAAATGAAAATAAACTAAATTATACTAGTGGTGTAAGCAATATATGGGAGAATTGTGTTTACTTAGATTTCACTACTCCCTAGATATCTTTTACAGGTTAATTACTTGTTACACTTGCATGGATGACGGATTGTATTCCTTAATACCATTCATGGGGTGGCGTACTTACTTCCCCAATCCTATAAGCTCCTACTTCACTCCTATGTCGAGCCGGCTAAGAAGCTCCTAACATGGGATCACTAGAATTCGCTCATGCATTAAATACAATCATAAAAACCTAGTACACATCGGTTCATGTTTCTTAAGACGTTCAAGCAAGTTACACAATGGAGATCTGCCAGTTTTCTTAAGCCTAACATTGAAATCATTCATCCATTACAACTATAAACAAGCAATCAACCTATAATTAACATCTAAGTTTCATTACATCTAAGCAAACACATGAAAGATCTAGCCTAGCATGTTGAAATCAAGACAAGCATAAGATATATTCAAACAACACATAGACATATTGAATGAATTGAAAGAGGACTTATCTTAATTGAACATGAAAGGTTTCAAGGGGTGAAAACCCTTGAAAATACTGTTACAAACGACCTAGGGTTTATTAGGTTCGACCCTAGTATTCTCCACACAAGTTCCTCTCTTAATGAATGAAAAATAAAAAAGTATATATAGATTTTGTGAGGTGACGGCGTCATGAGTAAATGATGAGGCGAAAAATGAACCACTTTTAGGGGGTCATTTAAGCCCGGAATTGAATTTATTTGATCAAATATTGCCCTAAATCGTTCCTTTTGTGATTTTAGGTACTTTGGGAGTGAATTCTGGAAAATGAAGCAATTCAGACGTTTTTGGAGCATAAAAGTGAAGAAAACAGCAAAGACTTAATTTTCCATGCTGAGAACAGTACCTGACGGCGTCAAGAAGAAGATCATGACGGCGTCAAGAGTAAAATCCATGACGACCCAGTGAAAACCTGAAGGCATCACAACAAGGGCGTCAAGACTATTTTTGGTGACGGCCTGCATAAGGAGTATACATGACGGCGTCAGACCCAGATCTAGGCAGTCCGAGAAACTATTTGGCGGCGAGATGACGGCGTCAGAATTTTGTTCTTGACGCCGTCACCTATCAGAATCTATATATAGTTTTCTATTTTTCATTCATTAAGAGAGGAACTTGTGTGGAGAATACTAGGGCCGAACTTTGTAAACCCTAGGTCATATTTTACAGTATTTTCAAGGGTTTTCACCCCTTGAATCCTTTCATGTTCAATTGAGATAAGTCTTCTCTTAATTCATTCAATATGTCTATGTGTTGTTTGAATATATCTTATGCTTGTCTTGATTTCAACATGTTAGGCTAGATCTATCTTGTGTTTGCTTAGATGTAATGAAACCTAGATGTTAATTATATGTTGATTACTTGTTTATGGTTGTAATGGATGAATGATTTCAATGTTAGGCTTAAGAAAACTGGCAGATCTCCATTGTGTAACATGCTTGAACGTCTTAGGAAACATGAACCGATGTGTGCTAGGTTTTATCGGTTGTATTTAATGCATGAGCAAATTCTAGTGATCCCATGTTAGGAGCTTCTTAGCCGGCTCGACATAGGAGTGAAGTAGGCGCTCATAGGATTGGGGAAGTAAGTACGCCACCCCATGAATGGTATTAAGGAATACAATCCGTCATCTATGCAACTATAACAAGTAATTAACCTGTAAAAGATATCTAGGGAGTAGTGAAATCTAAGTAAACACAATTCTCCCATATATTGCTCACAACTCTAGTATAATTTAGTTTATTTTCATTTCTAGTATTTTATTTTGATTGCATCTTTAGTATTGGGTTAGTTGACTAGCAACTAATTCCGCCAACTCCTTCAAACCCGAGATTTTTACTTGCTTTCATAAAAATATAAAAATACAAAAAGAATTATCCCTCATCTCTAGAACTAGTCTTTAGGTTTTCTAATCCTAGGGACACTATTCCTAGCGGAACGATCAATCCCCCGGTACTTGTCATTATACTATACTACATCGATCAGGTACACTGCCTGGTGGGGGTTGTAAGCTTCTCGAGATCCCTCAAGAGGTAAAGCCTGGTGCAATCCCTACGCTACCAATTTTTTGGCACCGCAGCCCGGGGAATAGTTATTGTCTAGGTTAGAATCTCTTTTTATTAGGTTTACTTGCTAGATTCCTTTCTAGTAGGATTTTATTTTTATTTTTAGGTTCTCTTTAGTCTATCTTTTTCTTCATGCCTTTGTAGTAAATTAAATTCATTGACTATTCCGTTGACCATTATGGAAAACGCGAATCCACCCCTTTCCCCTAGAGAAGTGGCTTTGTTACGTGAACAAATTGAGAGTGAGATTAGGGAACTTAGAGAGCTAAATAGGTTGATTAAAGTTGAGCTCGACCATGCATTTAGTGACCTAACGACCGCCTTGTATTCAAATAAGGACCTAGGAGCTAATGATTTTGAGAATGTTGTTGAGGAACTTAAAGAAGGGGAGATTGATCCAAAGGTAGATGATTATTTCAATCTATACCCCACTAAGGAGGAGATTGCGTACTATAATAATCTTATTGATAACCCTTGATCTCCTTTTGCTAGAGTTGAACCAAAGATAAAGAGAGGCGATCCTAAGAATGCTAAGATACCATGTATGATTGGGTATAGACACGTTAACAATGCTTACATTGACTTTAAATCCCCAATCAACATTATGTCCTCAAGTGTTTATAATGACATAGTGAAAACAATACTTGGACCTAGAAGAGATCCCAAATACCCTGATGGAGTTTGTAACTTTGTAGGGAGAATTAAAGGTCTACATGTCTTTGTTGGGAATTTCATTTATATCACCGACTTTATGATTGTTGAAGATCTTGCTAATGTTATTGATTGTCGATTATCCAATGTTGTGTTTGGTAAACCGTTTGTTGAGGAGTCCAAGTTAGAATATGATGAGATAGAAGGGACAATCCGATTTGCATGTAACACCGATAGGATCACTTATAGGACGCCTAATAGAATGAAAGAATTTTGTTTTGTGCCCCGATTTGACATGGATAACATTGGTGCTTTTGAGGACATCAATGAAGAGGATAAGAAAAAGGGCATGGATTATGTATGGGAAAAGAAGAGTCTTTTCTACAAAGATTGCTTGACTCTAGGACCAAAGTATAAAGTCGATAAGGAATTTGCCCATAGGATTATAGGAGCGATTGAGAAAAAGGTGATTGGTTTCTACAAAGAACATTTACAATCAGAGAGTGAAACCAACAATGAGGTCACGTAGTAACCCATGACCTTGAGTCTAGCTACAAGACTCGTAAATAAAGAAAAGCGCTTCTTGGGAGGCAACCCATGTTTTGTGTAATTTTTATTTTGTTTGTTTGTTATTTGCTTCCGTATGCATGCTTTATTTTTATTGTTGGTAGATCATGTTTCAAAACTAAAATAGTGGAAGTACTTTATTTTGTTGTTTGGCCTAGTCTTAACTTCATCCAAAGGAATTTTTGCAAAAGATAAGTGTAAGGGGAAAACCCAAATATGTTTTTAAAGGAACAAAACCCGATCATGATTCTCCACAATATTAAGTGAACATGTATATTCATATTTGTTAGAGTCAAATGCTTGTATCGAGTCATAATGATGTTTTGCAAGATTTTCCAGGAAGTAGGACGATGTTTTTCCAGAAATTTTCCGGAAACTTAACATAAGAATTTCTGCAGGTCACTTCTGACGGCGTCAGGAATTAATTCCTGACGGCGTCACGTGTAAAAATTTGGAAATTTTACGAGTTTTGTTTTTCTAACGGAATCTTAAAGTTTTTGTTGAATTATTAGTTTTATAATCTCCAGGAAATCTGCAAACATCATTCCACAAGCATTATATCTTATTTTGTTTTCTAGGATTTATTAGCATATGTAGATTGCCGCCGATTTTATGCGAGGTTGCCTTGTCTGTTTTCTCAGGTTTTACAGGTTATGTATGACAAGAAAATGATTATTATTCTGGAAGGGAAGCTTTGATTGTTCATTTTCTTGGAGGAATATCTAACCTGACCACCTTATTATCCATACCGAGTGAATCAGGGGAGTATTTGATTTCATTTGTTTTACTTACTTCACTTTTACATTCTTTACTTGAACATTGGGGACAATGTTCATCCTAAGTGTAAGGGGAGGGTAAAATGATGATACCTTACAGATACACTTTCGCTTGAGTTTGTTTGTTTGATAGTAGATGTGTAATAAAACTATGAGAAATACTTGTTAGTGTAATTTTAGCGCCAAATTTAAAATTTTTTACAACATTTAGGAGTGAAACTTTAGCCATAGCAAGCGTCTCATGGATAGGAGATTGTATGACTAGCACAAAACCGTACTATTCAGAAAAATTTTCCACCCAAATATGTGAGGTTCGCCTTTAGATTTGATAGGAAAAGCATTTATTATTAGTGCTTATGAGTGTACCGGTAGCATTTAGATTCTAGAACTTGCGTTGGTGATGCATCCCGAGACCGCTAGTGAGACTACATTCGTGTAGTAGGATTTACTACATGATAAGAGGCATTAGGATCACCCTTGTGTTAAACCCGTATCATAATTGCTTGACCATTTAAGTCATATTACTTGGCTAGTTAAGTCAACTAATTTTTCCCACACCTTAGCGTTGTACTCATTTTTAGTACACGAAACCCCTAGTACACCCCTCCGAGCCCATCTTTTCGTTTCTAACTTTAAGCATTTCACTTAAAGGAAGAATTTGTTACACCCCACTTAAATGTACACCCAAATCGCCTTAGCCTTCCGTGTATGCACTCATTTTTAGTGCATTATTGTTATTTGTTAAACCCTTAGTTAATTATCTAATCGATTACATGGTTGCTAAGTCGAGTCATATCCTTGTACATATTGTTTTGGGACGATTGGGACTCATGGGTAAAGTACTTGTGTTATGGAGTAATGGGGAAGAACATCATATATTACCCCCATATGTGCGTTAATATTTTAAAGTACCCCAAGTGTTTTGATTTTCTTAATTCGAGTCATTAGATTAGTTTATTGTAAAGTATGTAAAAATTCAAGTGTAAGGGGAATTTTCATTCCTATGATGTATTATTTTGGATGGTAGGGTAAGAGTGTATGCAAAAAAAAAAAAAAAAAAAAAAAAAAAAAAAAAAAAAAAAATCGTTTTAACCATTGGATTTTGATGAAATTCATCATCTAAATTCAATTTAACCATTAGATTTTGATTTTGATTTTTGTTTTGTGTTCTACTGTTCATGATCTACACATCCATATAATTTTCATACATTATTCATCCACTTTTGTCCTAAAATAAAATCATTTTATTTCCGTTTCTACTGTTTGTCCGTTTTCTCACTACATTTAATTTTTTCCGTTATTCCTCTTTCATCTATACAATCTTTCTTATTTTGAATTTTAGTATGTTTTGCATCTAATTCATCCTAGAACCATTTCTGAATCTAACCCTAATCAACCAAATCCACCCATTCCAGATCCCATAAACCCTAATTCCATCCCACCACAGCTTGGTTCTAATGAATTTGTACGCAATAAGAGAAGTACTAGGAATTCTGGTAGTGATAATAAACATTCTATGAAGAATACTGGTGTGAGCTCTAAAGTTTCTTTAGGTGTTAAGAAAAGTAATAAAAAGGGTAGTGGTAGAAGTAAGAATTTAGCTAAGGATATGGAAGGTATGGAGTTTGAGGGTGATGAGATGGAGGATATTGAAGCTAGGGATGATGGGATTGAGTCTAATGGTGGACTTAATGGGACTTCTGTGACAACTAGCTCTCAAGGATTGACTGGGAGTGTTGATGGGTCAACCCTTGAAGTTACAAACCATGGTAAGTCTCATGTTAATTCTGTGATGTTTAATGCTAGTGATAATTGTGAATCTAGTGCTATTAGTAATGCTGTTTTGCCTGTTAGTGGTTCAAATGGGGTTATTTTTAATGACAAGGGGGTTAGTAACAGTGTGGGTGAGATGCATGTTCCTTTCATTGAAAATCCTGTGTTGAATCCTAATTTTGGTAAGTCTGATAGCTTGGGTAATGCTAGTGGTAAGAGTAGTTCAGTTGGGAATGGTAGTAGTAATCTTTGGCCTAAACTAAGTGAGACTGTTGGTAACAAAGGGGGTAATAATGATGTTGAATTGGGTACTAAGGGTAAGGACACTGTTATGACTGAGAAGTTTGTGCAAAATAATATGTCGTTTGCATCTGCTTTTAAAGAATTAACTGGTTATGGAAATAATAAGTTGACTAAAGTACCTGTTAGAAGGAATGAACATGGTAGGGAAGTGGTGGATATGGATCCTGTCATTGAAGAAGGAAGTAAGAAATGGGATTTAACTTTAGTGGGCTATTTTGTTGGCATGAAAATGAACTATAATGAAATTGCTGGGCATCTAAGAAGAATGTGGAGAACTCATCAACTAGCTGAAATTGTTACAAATGAGTGTGGTTTGTTGTTTCTTAAGTTTAGATCTCTTGAAGGTATGAATTTTGTGCTTGAAAATGGCCCTTGGCTTGTAGATGGTAAGCCTTTCTTTGTTAAAAAGTGGGAAGCTGGTTTATGTATGGAGAGGCCTGAACCATCTAAAGTTCCAATTTGGGTCAAGTTAATTAATGTCCCTCTTGAGGCTTGGAATGTACAAGGCATAAGCAGAATTGCCAGTGGGGTGGGAAATCCAATTATAATGGATAGAATAACTACTTCTATGTGTGAGAGAGCTTATGGAAGGGCAAGTTTTGCTAGAGTGCTTATTGAGGTGGATGCTGATAAGGCATTGGTTGATAGTGTAGAAGTATGCTATGCTAGTTTGGGTAGATCTATGATGCTTAAGGTTGAATTTGCTGGAAACCACCACAATGTTTACTGTGTAAGGTGTTTGGTCATGATCAAATGACATGTAACAAAAGGGAAGTTTCTGTGGAAGAAAGGGTTGAAGTGACTAAGGTTACTAATGTTAGTAATATGAAACTGAACAAGAGTAATGATGGAGATAGAGAATGGCAGGAGGTGAATAGGTTTGCTAATAATGGTGCTAGTACTAGTAAGAATGATGGACAACAGAATTCTCGGTATTATGGTAACAGGGGAGGTAGTAACAATAGGGGTAGAGGTGGATTTATGGGTAGAGGTGGTATGATGGGTAGAGGGGGTATGTCTCAAAGGGGTAATAAAGATAATAATGTTGTGAAAAGTGTGAATTTGGAGAACAATGGTATGAAGGTGGATAAGGGTATAATTCTTGATAGTAATAGTAAAAATGATAAGAATGATAAGAGAGGTAAAGGGGTATCTGTCTCTAAGGTTGAATTGCAGAATAAGGTTAATAAACAAAATGATATTAACACTAAGAATAAGTTTGATGTGTTAGCTAAAGATAGTATGGATGAGGTTGAAATTGGAAGTGAGGAATGGATTCAAATGAGAAAGAAAATTGATTTGGCTTGTGATCTTGGTATGACTGTTGCTAATTCTGAAGAAAGAAGGTGGTCTAAGGATTTGAGGAATTATTATGAGGATAAGTGTAATAATAAAGCTAAAGAAAGAATGATGGAGGGATTAAAGTGGAGAATAGCTAAGTTACAGAAGGATATTAGCTATGGTCACACTAATATAGCTATGCAGGCCAAATTGAAAGTTGATGAAATGTGTAAAGAAATTATGATTGAGACTGGTATGACACACAATCAAGCTTATATGAAAGCCTATGATGACTGTTACAAGGCGGAGCTTGTGATTATTGATGGATGGGTGAAGGAGAGACAAAAGGCTGAGGTTGAATTATTTATTTTGTCTGACTTAGTACTAACTGATGGGGTTAGAAACACTTGGACAGAAGAGATGATTCAACAATTTGAAAGCCTTATTGGTCTGCAAGTGAATGGAATTCTTCAAAAGCAGTTTGAAGAAGATATTATTAACAGCATGGGGGGTGAGGTTGCTAAAGAGAATCATGGTAATGCTGATTTTATGACTCAGGATATTGCTACAAATGTAGTTGGGAGTAGTTCTGCTCAGGTGCAAGGTGAGATTGCACCAAACTCCTCTTTATTTTAAGTATGTTAAAAATTGCTTCATGGAATGTCAAGGGAATTTGTGATTCTCTTAGGCAGAATGAAGTTAAGAAATTAATAAGTGGTAGTAATATTAGTATGTTCGGCATTTTGGAATCTCAATTAAGAAAAAAATTTGTTAATAATGTTTGTAATGAGATTTTTAATGGGTGGAATTGGGTTTCCAATTCTGTGGATAGCCCCAAGGGATGTAGAATTATTGTTGGATGGGATCAGAGGATTTTGAATGCTTCTTTGTTATCTCAAACTAGTCAGGTGATGCATTTTCTAGTCAGAGATATTAGAAGTAAGGAGATGTTTTTTGTCTCTTTTGTGTATGGAAGCAATTTAGTGAAGGAAAGATTGATGTTATGGAGCAATTTGGTTGATCATAATAATGTTGCAGGGGATCATTCATAGGTTATGCTAGGTGATTTTAATACTACGTTATACCATAATGAAAACTCTAACAGTTTTAATGTTAAGAGTGGGATTGGTATGCAGGATTTTAAGAACTGTGTGGATTCTTTAGAGATGGGTGATATTAATATGAATGGGCTTTTTTATACTTGGATTCAAAAAAGGAAGGACCCAGGAGTTGGTATACTGAAAAAACTTGATAGAATTATGGGTAATGTGAGTTTTTTGGGTAAGTTTCCAGAGAGTCATGCTAATTTTCTTCCTTATTTGATCTCTGATCACTCTCCTGCTATTTTGTCTTTACCTATTGTTATGAGGAATAAGAATAAAGGTAGCTCTTTTAGGTTTATGAACTATTTGACCGAAAAGAAGGGTTTTATTACCACTGTGGAACAGAATTGGAACATTAATGTTCAGGGGTACAAGATGTTTATTTTAGCCAAGAAACTTAAAGCTTCGAAAAAACATCTTAGAAGCCTGAACAGAGAAAATGGGAATGTATTTGATAAAGTCAAGACCCTTAGGATGGAATTAGAAAGAGTTCAAAGCAATTTGGATTGTGATCCTTTGAATGCTATGCTTAGAGAAGAGGAGATGTTATATGCTGCAGCATTTAAGGATGCTATTCTTGATGAAGAGAGGGTGTTGAAACAGAAAACAAAAATTCAATGGCTAAAGGAAGGTGATTTTAATAGTATTTATTTTCATGGTATAGTTAAGGGTAAAAGAGTTAAGAATAGGATTAATGACATCAGGGATGAGCATGGGAATATTTTCAATGGAAGTGAGATTCCTAAGGCTTTTGTCAATCACTTTCAAGAGTTTTTCAATGCTGAGGAAGATATTTACCCCATTGATAATCCTAGTAGCCTGTTTTCCAAAAAGTTGGATCCTGAAATGGCTTTAGATTTAATTAGGATGATTTCTGACGATGAAATTAAGATTGCATTGTTTGATATTGGGGATGACAAAGCTTCTGGTCCTGATGGTTATACCTCTAAATTCTTCAAAGCTGCTTGGAAGGTAGTGGGTGATGATACTTGTGCTGCAGTCAGGGAATTCTTCTCTAGTGGTAAGCTGCTAGGTGAGTTCAATACCACTCTCATCTCTCTTATTCCTAAGGTCAAAAATCATGTTAAGTTTATTGATTTTAGACCTATATCATGCTGCAATATAGTTTACAAAACTATTAGTAAAATTATTACTAATAGACTTAAAATGGTTTTGAATGAGCTTGTTGATGTTAATCAATGTGCTTTTATACCTGGGAGGCATATAAGTGATAATGTTCTGTTGACTCAAGAATTTATGAGGGGTTATGGATGGAATTGGGGGGCCAAAAGATGTGCTTTTAAGGTTGATATACTTAAAGCATATGACACTGTGAATTGGAAATTTTTAGAGTTCATTCTTTTGGAATTTGGATTTCATCCTGTGATGGTTCATTGGATTATGACTTGTTTAACCACTGCTCATTTTTCTTTGTGCATTAATGGTGAGACACATGGATTTTTCAAAGCTGGAAGGGGACTTAGACAAGGGGATCCTATCTCCCCTTATCTATTCACTTTGGTCATGGAAGTTCTGAATCTTATGGTCAAAAGGCATGTCAAAGCTGAGAAAAAATTTCAGTATCACTGGGGATGTAAAGAGCTTATGATTACTAGCCTTTGTTTTGCTGATGATCTTCTGATGTTATGCCATGGTGATTTGATTTCTGCTTCTTTACTTAGAAGGGGCCTTGATGAATTTGGTATGGCTTCTGGTTTATATCCTAGCATGGTTAAAAGTGAAGCTTTCTTTAGTAATATGACTGATAATGAAATTGCTAATATTAAGCTTGTGATGCCTTTTAGAGATGGTTCTTTGCCAATTAGATATTTAGGTATTCCTATGGTATCTAAGGGGCTTAGGTTTAATGATTGCAAAGCTCTTATTGATGTGGTGGAAAAAAGAATAAATGACTGGAGGAATAAGTCTCTTTCATTTGCTGGTAAACTTCAATTAATTACTTCCATGTTGTCCTCAATTCAGGTTTATTGGTCTTCTCTATTTCTTTTACCTATGAATGTTTGTGAGACCATTGATAAGTTATTCAAAAGATTTTTATGGAATAGAGGTGAGATGGCAAGTGGGATGGCTAGTGTTTCTTGGAAAGAGGTTTGTAAAACTAAGAGCCAAGGTGGTCTTGGCATCAAATCTGTCCATTTATGGAATAAAGCTTTAATGTGTAAACACTTATGGAATATTGTGAACAACAAGGATTCTGTTTGGGTCAAGTGGATTAAGATTTATAGGTTAAAAGGAAGAAGTATTTGGGATATTAAAATTAGTAAAGGGGTTCCTTGGAGTTGGAAGAAGTTACTTGACTTAAGAGATATGGTTAGAGATTTCATTTGGTTTAAGCTTGGTGATGGCAGGGGATGCAATATGTGGTTTGACAAATGGCACAAACATGGTCCTATTTGTAAGATTATTGACAGAGAAGTTCTTTCTAATGCTGGTATGGATCTTAAAGCTAAGGTTTCTGAGCTTATTGATGATCAGGGTTGGAAATGGCCTATTGATTGGGATGGTATGTTTGATAATGTAACTAATATTCCTGTTCCTATCCTTGATGTTAATAAAAAGGATAGAGCTGTGTGGGTTAATAAGTATGATAAAGAGGTTGAATTTTCTACTAAAGAGGTTTGGAAAGCTATTAGAGATGAGTCTCCTAAAGTTATCTGGTATAATCATGTCTGGTTTAACCAATGCATTCCTAGACATTCTTTTATGTTGTGGACTGCTATTAAAGGAAGGTTGAAGACTAGAGATAGGATTGCTAAATGGTTCAGAATTGAAGATATGAGATGTCTGTTATGTAATCAGGATGATGAGTCCCACAGTCACATGTTTTTTTCTTGTGTATTCTCTAAAAGACTGTGGGAAAGGTTGAAACCTATGGCTAATATGGTTGATATTGGTAATGACTGGGCTCATGTTATATCTTATATTGTTAATAGGCCTGCTAATAACACCATTTGGAGTGTTATTCAGAGATTGGTTCTTGGTGCTTGTGTGTATTTTATCTGGAATGAGAGGAATATTAGAAGGGTTAGTCAGATTTATAGAAGTGAAGATGGGGTGTTCAAATGTATTGTTGACACTGTGAGGCTTAAGCTTTTGGGTTTTAATTTAAGATTCACTGCTGATGTCTGCAAGGCTTCTGAATTGTGGAATATCCCCATTAAAAGGAATGATTATTATAGTCAGATGGTGAAAGAGTTGGTCAGTGATTGCAACAATGTTTAAAATTATGAGTGTTGATTATCTAATTCTGTTTGCTCTCTGTTTCTGGATGTGTAGGTTCAATGGTAATACTGGCTTCTGGTTGTGCAACACCATTTTCTCTCCTTTTATTGATGATGCTTTATGGAAACAGTGTTGAAGTCACTAGTTGATGTGATGAAGTTGATGCTGATTATGATTGATGCTTTGGTCTTGTTTGCTTGTGAGTGTTATTTCTGCTTGGTGGGAAGGTTTTGGAGTGTGTTGTACTCTTTTTATCCTTCTCTATGGTTTTACCCTTTGGGTTTTACATGGAAAGGTTTTTAAGGAGGCAAGCTACTCTAAAACTGCCACATTGGCTCTTCCCTGGTTTATATGACTATTGGTAGTTTTGATGGATTGTTATGGATTGGCTTTGTTATTGCTCCACTGATGTTTATGGTGTTTTATGCTCTAGCTATTTGTAATTACTCTATTTTAATTGGTCATTGGCAATTTGCTTTCTATGTGTTATCACCACATGGTGATGTTTGGAAGTGCTTTGGTTGAGTCCTTGGCATGTCTCCATGTATTCAGAGTGTGGTGGTAATCATAGTTTAAGCCCCCTTTCTGCCTTGACTAATTTTATTGAGTGTTATAGATTAGTTCTTTGTATTTGTTTTTATGATATTGATGTTTGTATGTGAGCTAGGAAATTGTCCTATGCCATATTTTTTTGAGTACAAAGTGTGGAAACTAAGGATGTGTCTTAGTTTTTGTTTACACTTTGTAGTTCCTTTTTGTACTGCCTTTGGCTCTCTTTACTTAATAAAATTTACCTTTTAAGTAAAAAAAAAAAAAAAAAAAAAAAAAAAAAAAAAAAAAAAAAAAAAGAGAGAGAGAAACATACGGACTACCATCCCTTTTCATTCTATGTTTATTTTATGTTTTTGTTATTTTTCATTTATTAGCTTAAGTCGAGTCTAGTCTTGGCTTAGCAACGCCATATTGTACATGTAATTAACCAAGATTGTTAACTCGCCACTAGTAAAGACTGTCTATGTCCAACAAAACCGTGTATTCCATATCCCTACACCTAACGTTACAACCCTTTAAAAGACCTCTTTGATAGTTTATCCTAGGTGCTTACGCCATGTGGTGGAGGTTTGATCCTTTCCCAAGCCTATGGTAATCTATTTTACTATGACAGGTAGTGAGAGATGTTTTCCATTTCCATATTGTGATATTACTTTATTGCACCCGAGAGATGTGAGTATCTAAACACTATTTGTGAGGTGCAAGTATATGACCTCCGTGCTTGTCTTTGGTCTTTAGTGGAACGATTATTTGTTGTAATTACTTTTATATTAGTGTTAAATGACCCATAACTTGTATTTTGACTAGAATAAAAGCGCATTTGCTTGAGAACAAGCAAATCTCAAGTGTAAGGGTATATGATGAGGCGAAAAATGAACCACTTTTAGGGGGTCATTTAAGCCCGGAATTGAATTTATTTGATCAAATATTGCCCTAAATCGTTCCTTTTGTGATTTTAGGTACTTTGGGAGTGAATTCTGGAAAAGGAAGCAATTCAGACGTTTTTGGAGCATAAAAGTGAAGAAAACGGCAAAGACTTAATTTTCCATGCTGAGAACAGTACCTGACGGCGTCAAGAAGAAGATCGTGAAGGCGTCAAGAGTAAAATCCATGACGACCCAGTGAAAACCTGAAGGCGTCACAACAAGGGCGTCAAGACTATTTTTGGTGACGGCCTGCATAAGGAGTATACATGACGGCGTCAGACCCAGATCTAGGCAGTCCGAGAAACTATTTGGCGGCGAGATGACGGCGTCAGAATTTTGTTCTTGACGCCGTCACCTATCAGAATCTATATATAGTTTTCTATTTTTCATTCATTAAGAGAGGAACTTGTGTGGAGAATACTAGGGCCGAACTTTGTAAACCCTAGGTCGTATTTTACAGTATTTTCAAGGGTTTTCACCCCTTGAATCCTTTCATGTTCAATTGAGATAAGTCTTCTCTTAATTCATTCAATATGTCTATGTGTTGTTTGAATATATCTTATGCTTGTCTTGATTTCAACATGTTAGGCTAGATCTATCTTGTGTTTGCTTAGATGTAATGAAACCTAGATGTTAATTATATGTTGATTACTTGTTTATGGTTGTAATGGATGAATGATTTCAATGTTAGGCTTAAGAAAACTGGCAGATCTCCATTGTGTAACATGCTTGAACGTCTTAGGAAACATGAACCGATGTGCGCTAGGTTTTATCGGTTGTATTTAATGCATGAGCAAATTCTAGTGATCCCATGTTAGGAGCTTCTTAGCCGGCTCGACATAGGAGTGAAGTAGGCGCTCATAGGATTGGGGAAGTAAGTACGCCGCCCCATGAATGGTATTAAGGAATACAATCCGTCATCCACGCAACTATAACAAGTAATTAACCTGTAAAAGATATCTAGGGAGTAGTGAAATCTAAGTAAACACAATTCTCGCATATATTGCTCACAACTCTAGTATAATTTAGTTTATTTTCATTTCTAGTATTTTATTTTGATTGCATCTTTAGTATTGGGTTAGTTGACTAGCAACTAATTCCGCCAACTCCTTCAAACCCGAGATTTTTACTTGCTTTCATAAAAATATAAAAATACAAAAAGAATCATCCCTCATCTCTAGACCTAGTCTTTAGGTTTTCTAATCCTAGCGACACTATTCCTAGCTGAACGATCAATCCCCCGGTACTTGTCATTATACTATACTACATCGATCAAGTACATTGCCTGGTGGGGGTTGTAAGCTTCTCGAGATCCCTCGAGAGGTAAAGCCTGGTGCAATCCCTACGCATCAGTAAATGTCTGACGCCGTCATCTCGCCGCCAAATAAATTCTCGGACTGCCTAGATCTGAGTTTGACGCCGTCACGTGTATTCCTTTTGCAGGTCGTCACCAAAATTACTCTTGACGCCCTTCTCTTGACGCCTTCAGGTTTTCTCTGGGTCGTCATGGATTTCACTCCTGACGCCGTCACAATTTCCCTCTTGACGCCGTCAGGTACTGTTCTCAGCATGGAAAATTAAGTCTTTGTCGTTTTCTTCACTTTTATGCTCCAAAAACGTCCAAAATGCTTCCTTTTCCAGAATTTACTCCCAAAGTACCTAAAATCACAAAAGGAACGATTTAAGGCAATATTTGATCAAATAAATTCAATTCCGGGCTAAAATATTGAATATGTGTGCTTCTAACCAACAGGAACCCGCACTTTCTTTGGGTTCCACCCTTACTTCTGTTCCGTCTTCGTCGTCTTCTTGTGATGCAGGTGGTTCATATTGTTCTCTGGATTGTTGATAGCGGATGCACCCGACATATGACAGGCAATCTCAAACTGTTAGTCAACTTTGTTTCAAAGTTTATCGGAACTGTCAGATTCGGGAATGATCATTACGCTCTAATCATGGGATACGGTGTTAGGAATTATACTTTGAGTTGATATTGACAAATATGAAAGATGAAGGACATATGGAGACAAAGGAAGAAACTTGCAAAGAAAGAAAAAGATTACAGCATATCTTTTATTTTATTAGTTTATTCCTTGTAACCCTAGTATCTCTATTATATAAAGAGATACAGGGAATAGGTTTTAGTATGTCTTCCACAATGTAATATACAGAAAACGTGTGTGTGTGTGTCTAGGGCTGGAAACGCCTAGACTTGTGTGTACAGGTGTTTTATGGGAAACACCTAGGGTAGATTGATGTTAAGCCTCAACTATCTTAGATAGCTGTTAGAGTGTAACCGTGCTACACTTGATCACGTAGCATTGGGGCTTTGGTGTATGTTAGAGTAGAGATGATGACGAGAAACCTTGTTAGCAATAATAATGATGTGTTTGTTTATTCCGCTGCGTATCGTATTATTCATTATTATTGTGCAATCCCTAGATGAGGTCTAAACAACCTCGAGCTATAAACGATCTTATCAATTGGTATCAGAGCCATGGGGCTCGTGATCGTGGGACTAAACAAGGTTTGGTTTGTCGAAGATGGAAGAAAATTCGAATCTGGTTCGTATCTTAAAAACTCACTGCAGGGCTGTTTTCAACAGGCGATTTCTCCTTCGTTAACCATTGGATCGGGCTGAAATTTTTATTTGAACTTCTCAACATATCAAGGAAGAGTTCCACTGGAGGGATCTTCGATCTGAGCTTCCAATAAAAAGATAAAAATTCTTGAAAACTGCTGCGCAGAGAGGTATATTGTTTCGAATTTTTAGGGTTTCTAGTGACTCTAAAAAGTGTCACTAAAGGCTAAAAAGTGTCGTCTTTATACTTAAAAAAATAAAATAAAATAAAAAAAGGGAAAAGGACGACTACAAAAGAAACTCTAATTCAGTTTGTGGGACAACTAGTTGATGCTATGTTGCTTTATTCACGAGTTCTTTATTCCCACTGCTAGGTTTAAAGGTTACCACTGCTGCGTTATACGTTTCCACTGCAAGTTGACAGTTACCACTGCAAGCTTAATCATTACCACTGTTGTCAAGATTGTTACCACTGTGCGTTCCCACTGCTAGTTAAAAGTTACCACTGCTACGCTGTGTGGTTTCCACTACTAGTTATTTGTTTCCACTGATGGTAATTATTTTTCCACTGCTTATACAAGTTACCACTGATGCCTTAATTGTTTCCGCTGCTGTTCATATTTCTTAAGGGGCATGTGGTTGGTACTTATTCATGTTGCTATATTTCACGTGGAGACTTTGATTATTTCATTGGCAATCATGAGTTATAAGCAGTGAGGGGAAGTATATATTATTTTGGAACAATTGGTTCCAACACACACACGGGGGAAGATACACACACAGGATGGAAATTTGGATTTTTGGTTTATTGATTCTTAACAGATTATAAAAGGCTCGTTTTTATTTGTTCTAATTGGTTACGAAGAAAGATTTTTATCACCTATTTGATGATGAAGTGGAGTTTCACAGGTTTGTGTTTTATCATACCTTTTTCAGTTGGAGGTAACTTGTTTGTTCGTTCAGGTGACTACGAATTGACAAAACACTTGAAGGAGTTACGTTATTGTGCTCAGTGATTTTTTGTCAAGAGGTTGCGATCTCCCTATACGTGAAGTATACGTTCGAAGTCAATTTTAGTACAAGATATAAGGCACAAGTTTGGGTGGTTCTGCTTCAGCATCAAGTTGGTTATACTTAGTTTTCTTCATCAGTAATCATTACATGGAGTCTACATTCAACAAATGGTTAACATATGGGTTTCAGGGGAAGCTTAATGTTTAAATGTTGAACCATTTATGTGCTACATCGAGGTGAAGGTTTTTGCTACTGCTAGTTGTTATTACTACTGATGGTTTTGATTTCTATTGTTTCAAGTACATCTATAGATGCGGAAAACTTAATGGTGGGCGACTTAGAAACATTGGAAAGATGGATTGGACGTGTAATATTGATTCGTGGTTGTGAAGATCAAGGTTGCATACATTTGTCCCCTATTTGATGATGACAAAAAGGGGAAGAAGAATACTTTGAAGATTGCAGCTTGAAGATTCTTGATGATATGCATGGTTTGAGGGGAAGACGACATCTTTCATATACTTGGTTTTGTCATATCAACTAGGGGAAGATTGTTAGGAATTATACTTTGAGTTGATATTGACAAATATGAAAGATGAAGGACATATGGAGACAAAGGAAGAAACTTGCAAAGAAAGAAAAAGATTACAGCATATCTTTTATTTTATTAGTTTATTCCTTGTAACCCTAGTATCTCTATTATATAAAGAGATACAGGGAATAGGTTTTAGTATGTCTTCCACAATGTAATATACAGAAAACGTGTGTGTGTGTGTCTAGGGCTGGAAACGCCTAGACTTGTGTGTACAGGTGTTTTATGGGAAACACCTAGGGTAGATTGATGTTAAGCCTCAACTATCTTAGATAGTTGTTAGAGTGTAACCGTGCTACACTTGATCACGTAGCATTGGGGCTTTGGTGTATGTTAGAGTAGAGATGATGACGAGAAACCTTGTTAGCAATAATAATGATGTGTTTGTTTATTCCGCTGCGTATCGTATTATTCATTATTATTGTGCAATCCCTAGATGAGGTCTAAACAACCTCGAGCTATAAACGATCTTATCATACGGTGACTATGTAAGTGGGAATATTGAAATCAGTCGTGTATATTATGTGGAAGGCCTAGGTCACAACCTCTTTTCAGTCGGTCAATTTTGTGATGGGGATTTAGAAGTAGCATTTCGTGAGAAAACTTGTTTCGTTCATGACTTACAAGGAAATGATCTAATGTCTGGCTCACGTGGTACAAATCTTTATACAATATTGATGTCTGGCATGATTGATTCCTCTCCGATATGTCTTCTCTCCAAAGCAGAATCGACTAAATCTTGGTTATGGCATAAACGTCTTTCGCATTTGAATTTCAAAACTATGACTGAACTTGCTCGTCATAAACTTGTTGATGGTTTTCCAAGATTCCGTTTTACCAAAGATCACTTATGTTCGGCCTGTGAACAAGGAAAAAGTACTCGAGCTCATTTTCCTTCAAAAACCGAGCACAGTACGAATCATGTTTTACAATTGCTTCATATGGATCTGTGTGGCCCGATGCGTGTTCAAAGTATCAACGGTAAACGCTACATACTTGTAATTGTTGATGATTACTCTAGATGGACTTGGGTTTATTTTCTACGAAGTAAAGATCAAGCTCCTTCAATGATCATCACCTTTCTCACTAAAATTCAAGTTCAGTTACGCAACACGGTCAGAATGGTCAGAACTGACAATGGAACAGAATTTAAGAATCAGACACTTCGGTCATATTTTGAGAAAGTGGGAATTGAACATCAAACATCTATTGCAAGAAGCCGAGAACAAAATGGTGTAGTTGAAAGACGCAACAGGACGTTAGTGGAAGCTGCAAGAATCATGTTGATCAATGCTCAATTACCAGATTACTTACGGGCGGAAGCTGTTTCAACTGCATGTTATTCCCAAAACCGTTGCATGATCACAAAACCCCTTATCAACTTGTTCACAAATGAAAACCAAACATCGATTACTTTCACGTATTTGGAGCACTTTGTTATCCGAAAAATGATCGTGATGAATTAGGTAAACTCAAAGCAAAGGCTGACATAGGAGTGTTCGTAGGATATTGTGAAAATTCCAAAGGCTTTCGGATATAGAATCGTCGTACAAGAGAAATTCAAGAAACTATTCATGCCAATGTCGATGAACTCACACAGATGGCTTCTAAGCAAAACAGCTTAGGACCCGGATCCAACCGTCTTAACTTTCCGGATTATTTGGCTGAACCATTGTCTCTCAATCACAAAGAATTGGAAACCTTGTTTGCTCCACTGTTCGATGATACAATTGAAAACCGTCCTTCTGAGGTCTCACCCATTTCCGCTGCACAACCTGAAAATATTCAAGTACCTGACTCACCTCAACAAACAACAACCACTGCTGAGAAAGACGGCCCTCCAATTGTATCTCCGATAACAGCAGAACAAACCGCATCCAACTCACGACAATCGGCTGAAGATTCTACACCACAATCAGTTCTACAACCCGCAGAGTATGATCCAAATGCGTTCTTTAACCCGTTTGCACCGGCTCCAACAGTTCCTGAAATAGCTGAGTCGTCCACACGCAATTTGGATCCTGCTAACATGCGAGATACCTATCAACTTCACCCTTCGACACACAAATTGACTAGAGATCATCCCTTAGTTCAAATTATTGGCCATCCAGATGCACCAATCATGACAAGACAACGACTTCACACAGATGGTGAAACTTGCATCTATGCACTCACAGTTTGTCAAGATGAACCTAAGAACATCAAACAAGCAATGACTTATGAAAACTGGATTGAATCTATGTAAGAGGAACTTCAACAATTCAAAAGATTAGAAGTCTGGGAATTAGTTGAAAGACCTGACGGAGTCTTTGTCATTGGGTTAAAATGGATTTGGAAAAATAAGCTGGATGCAGAAGGCACTGTCATACGTAAAAAATCACGCTTGGTAGCTAAAGGATACTTCCAAGAAGAAGGAATTGATTTTGAAGAATCTTTGGCTCCAGTGGCTAGACTTGAAGCTGTTCGGATTTTTCTGGCATATGCTGCTCATCGGAACATGGTTGTTTATCAAATGGATGTGAAAACGGCATTTCTAAATGGTCAACTCCGTGAAGAAGTTTATGTCAGCCAACCAGAAGGCTTCGCTGATCCTGAACGTCCCAATCACGTTTACCGACTCAAAAAGGCTCTCTACGGACTCAAGCAAGCCCCAAGGGCGTGGTATGACAAACTATCATCTTTCTTGCTGGCCAATAAATTTTCTAAAGGTTCGGTGGATCCAACGTTATTTACTAAAACATACGGGGTGGACTTATTTATTGTTCAAATATATGTTGATGACATTATTTTTGCTTCAACAAATAGAAGCTACTCAAATGATTTTGCAAATTTAATGAAAGATAATTTTGAAATGTCCATGATTGGTGAACTTTCGTTCTTTATAGGACTACAAGTTCATCAATCACCTCGTGGAATTTTTCTAAATCAGTCCAAATATGCTTTGGAAATTTTAAAGAAACATGGAATGATGAGCTGTGATATTTATAATACACCAATGGCCAATACCACAAAACTAGATGCTGATATACATGGGACTCCTGTTGACCCTACCAAATACCGCAGTATTATTGGGTCACTCATGTATCTCACAGCTAGTAGACCTGATATTGTATTTGCTGTCTACATGTGTTCTCGTTACCAGTCCAAACCAACTGAAAGGCACCTCAATGAGGCTAAAAGAATCCTTCGATACATAAAAGGAACCATTAACTTGGGAATCTGGTATCCGAAGGATTCTGGTTTTGAACTAATTGCTTTTTCAGACGCTGACCATGCAGGATGTTTAGACACACGCAAAAGTACATCTGGTGGATTACAGTTTCTCGGAGATAAACTTGTGTCTTGGTAATCAAAGAAGCAGGACTGCACATCACTGTCATCAACAGAATCAGAATACGTAGCTATGTCTGCTTGCTGTGCTCAAGTCATCTGGATGAGATCACAGCTTAAGGACTATGGCTACCTATTCAACAAGATTCCGATCTACTGCGACTCCAAAAGTGCTATTGCAATTTCCTGCAACACCGTTCATCACTGCAAATCCAAACACATTGATCTCCGCTATCATTTCATCAAGGAACATGTCGAAAAGGGTACAGTTGAATTATACTTTGTGGGAACTGAATACCAACTGGCAGACTTACTCACAAAAGCATTACCTCCAACAAGGTTTGCTAAGTTAGTCCACCAAATTGGTATGCGATGTTTGACTCCAGAAGATCTGGAAAAAAATTTAAAACACAGGTGATTGTCAAACATCAAAACTATCTTTGTAAATAATTATTCAAAAACAAAATACAAAAATATAAATCATCAAAAACACAAAAAGAGTTTTTCACTTCTTTTCTATAAAAAAAAATGCAAGTATATCGCTTTCTGTCAACACTTTGTTATTTCTTACTCTCTTACAAGTGTTGAGGGGGAGATACGCTTAAAAAGTTTATATTTTTCTTAAAATTGGTATACTTGCATATTTCCAAAAAGATATGTGGTTTCATAAATAGTGGAATTTTCATGATCTATCCTTCGTCTTATCCCGTTAAAAGGTTTAATACATCATATCATAAGGAGTATATATAAGATTTTTGTCATTTGTCCTTTAATAATTCAAGTTAAGATGACTAGTGATGCATAATAAGAAGTTAGGGGACCAAAATTGTTAAAAACTCAAAAGTTCAACTATTATAATATACAAACAAACACCCCTCATATCATTTTCTGAAAATTCTCAAACAACCAAACACACCCATATATTTCGATCTAGGGGTTTAATTCTTCAAGAGAATCCGTGCTTCTAATTTTCAAACTGTAAGTTCCTTTATGATCTTAAGGGTTTTACAAGTAATGGTTTTCGTTTAATCGTGATTTTAACGGTTAGATTCCATGTAATTGTGAATTTTAGTTCTAGGGTTTCGTTAAATTCGAAAATCATTTATACGAAATTGTTAGTGAAATTTTTCATAGGGCTTTTGATCTTTAACATGTTCTAATGATGACTATGACAGTTAATCACTTCCAGAAACACGTTTGAATGATTCTCAAAATCTAGGGTTTATGAACTATTTGGGTATTTTTTATTCTATGATGTTTTGGTCAATTTTCTTGGTGGGATATGTTGTTATGTGTGCTTAAATCATAAAGATGCATTTCAATTGGTTCTATATCCTTGTATGATTAATTTTCGATAACTAGGGTTTATGATTCAGTTGGGTTTTTCTTGTATGTTGTTCATGTGGTCAATTTCATGTGTCTAACTTGTTATATAGAATGATTATTGATGCATGATACAGGGATATGATGAGTAGTTGCTTGAAATTGTGTTTCTCGATAACTTGTTGATGTTCATGTTTCGAAAATAGTGAGTATGTGGTATTTCTGTGCACTTAACTGTTGTTTCTCATTCAATACTACAGGTTATAATCTTTGGAAACTTAAAATCGCAAAAGAAACGTACGTCTACACAATTTCGAAAATTCTTGTATAAGAATTCTTTCGAGAACACATTTTCGAGAACACCTGACTTGGTGTAAATTTCAAGAATGCACTTGTTGAGTGTTTGCGAAACTTTTCTAAAGTTATGTATTTTCGAAAATGTAACTTTTTCGAGAATACACTTTGAAATTTTTTTCGAGAACACTTAATTGTTGCATTTTCGAAACTTCATACTAATCATGTCTTTCGAGAAATACGTTTCGAGAACCCACTTAGTGGAAAATTTCGAGAACATATGTTATGAGTGTTCGTGAAAATTTTCCAAAGTTTGTTTTCTCGATAAAATAACTATCGAGAACACACTTGGTTATTTTTTGAAAACCTTCTTAATATACCTTTTCGAAATTTTCCCTAGTATCTGTTTTTTCGAGAATACACTTAGAGATTTTTTTCGAGAATGTAAAATGTATACATTTGCGAAATTTGTCCTATTTGCAAAGTTTCGAGATCTATGTTATATTGTATTTTCGATATCAAGTATTTGTGGTGTTTCTTCTCATTTGAGATAATGTGTGTTGTAATTAAATAACTCGTATAACCGTTGATGTATTTGTGCTCATGTGTATGACTAGTGTTTTATACTTGATTTCATGATTCAAATAGATCAATTTTATCTTGTTTACATCATACGTCATTTCACATATGTTAATTGAACCATCCGTGCTCACATGTTCTATGTGTTTATCCTTAATCAAACTTGTGATTGTGCTAACGAGTAAAAATCTGGATGTTTAGTTTATGATAATACATTTTCAGAGTATAATGGCTGGACTTCAGATTGAGACACTTACAAAGGCTGAGTTGAGAAGAATCAATCGAGATGCACTTGATTTCCTCAAGTCTAGATCTGGAAACAAGATGAAACTTGAATTTCACATGCAGAATATAGCTAGTGCAATGTCTGGCAAGTTTGACTGGCTAAACCCTGAGGCGAATTTCGACATCCACTCAGGAAAACCCGACAAGCCATACTTCACCGATTGGACCAAACCATTACCATTGCAAGGATTTCCAGAAAAACCTAAGACACCTTATCGTTTCTTCTTCAACAAAGATCTTCGTAATATGTATCTTGCTATAAGCAAGAAATAATTTATTAATTTAGTAGATATGTATTACGTACGTAATATGTACATTATAT
>CM060684.1:127148269-127153269 GCA_030686995.1 Artemisia argyi
TTTAATCTCAACGACACACCGCGCAAGTCTGTTTAGTACTCATATTACATGCAATTTACTATAAAGAGAATAATGTTAAACAATTGTTGTTAGCATGCCAGTTTCTTGCAAAATATAGGCATCATAATACCTTTTTGGGAGAGCTCAAAACATCGGCATAGGAAGCCAATGCTTTTCTAAAGTGCCTGGAGGGAAAAGAGGTGGAAAGAGGCTCCACCAAGTGGCGTCCTGTCTTCGTTATTAGTATATACTGAGAAATAAGTGTGTAGCGGTAAACCTATTAATTTTAAACTTCGTCCGAAAATTCACTTTAGATTCTCACAGTAGACTCCAACATGGTCCATGGTTTCATACCTAAAACAAACATATATCATAAAAATTTGGTTCCTTCCATCAAAGAGCCATATACATATATCCGTAACCAAGTAAAGTGCATGAGTAACTCACGTTAATCCAGTATTAACCAAGTAAAGTGCATGAGTAACTTACGTTAATCCAATATTAAAGATATCAAATTCCAGATGAGTGCAAGACTGGTCAGATTCAGGGGAATGGAGCTCCTTTTTTACAGCGACATTGGATCTATTAGCAGACAGAATAATTTCAGGTTAAAGACTACTGCACCATAAGATATGTAGTTTCTCTAAGATTAACATTGGACAGACTAATAAGAAAAAAAGTTGTGAATTGGAGGAACTGATACGGCAAATGTAGAAACCGCTTAACATAATAAGGGGATAATAGAAAGCTATGTATGGTTAAAGGTAAGCAGTTAAGGACCTAAAAAACCAATCCCAAACACCCCCTTAAACTATGAAAAAGCAGTAAATTTTGGAAACAATTCTTATGATATATGTTGGAACATTAAGATGTCAAAAACCACTTTTGCTAATAAGTGCACAATAAACTAATAGAATAATTCAAAAAAATGCTAGAAGTTTGAATTTTAGATAGCATGTTGTAAAATACCAAATATACCATTAGCAAAGATCAACAACTGATGTGGGTAGACATTAGTTTCGTATCATATGACACACAAAGTTCTGAATTTATTTGGCTCTTTTATTTAAACTTTGTATTGTTAAACCGATAGACAACAGTTTGATAGACTTTTCTTAGTCAAGTAAAGGCAAGAAACAGTGCTAAAAATATTGTCTCTTACAAAACATAGAAAAGCTTTGTTGCTATGTACCAGAAGTTGTTGATGTGTCTTTCTTAAATATTGGCTTCAATTTCCAGTTTACTCTTAGACGTCGTCGTCCAATTTACAGGTGTTGCCAAATTAAATTTGTCGTTGTTCCCGTAACACGCTTTGCATTTTTTGCACCTCTTATTCCCACTTCCACTTGCATTACTCAATAGACTTGCAATCAATTTGAATATTTTAGAGGTACGTCAGAAGTGTACCTTGTGGGGTCGTTTGCAGACACATGATATACAATTGTCATGTTTTACTTCTTCAAAACTTTATTGCAGCATCTTTAATTTTGAGCAAATCCAGTATCGTCAAAAGAACATGGTTGGCTACCACAACAGCATTCCGAAACCTCTTTATATGTATAAACTTTGTCTATTGAGTAATTAACATTTTGCTATTTCCTTTGTCAAACTGTCATACAACCATTATATCTTTCCATCTTTCAGTTGTGAATCTCGTGCGGGATCGAGTAATTTCTCTATAGAGCCCTATTGTAATAGTGGATTGTCCTGCAGAATTTGAGCAGGCTGTAGTCAATATTGAAGTTCAATGTATGAAGTCCTCACAACCCACTTTATTACATGTATATCATAGTTAGTGTGTATTGCGCAAGCGAAATGCATTTGAAAAGTTCTCATGTTTTTATTCTGTTAATTTTACAATATCAGTAGCTATGCACCCTTTTCTTTTCATTCAAATCAAAACTTGCAATTAATATATCTAATAAAACAAATGCACTTTTTGTTCGTTGGGTGGGACCCATTGACTGCATGACCACCATAATTTGTATGAACTTCAATATTATACTCAGGAGGTAGTCGTCTACCCGCTAGAATGGTATCATCTAAGTCAGTTATTAGATAATTTTTCGAAGTATAAGAAAAATAAGAAAACAAAAAATATAATTACCAAAATCATCTTCACCCTCAGGTTTGGCATCATGTTCATTGTCGATTATATTAACTGGTACCATAAGCCAATCTCATGTGATAGGTCGACCAATTAAACTCCAAGGCTCTTGCAAGCATATCTGTAAACATGTACCCTTGTTATATTTGACTCTTGAATGTCAATGGAAGTTAAGTGATAAATATATCGTCCATAGAGGAGGCCCCCACTTGGAATCTGCAAAAAGCACATAAGGGATGAGTATGAATCTTAAAACATAAGACTAAAGTAAGAGTATCATTATCGTTTTTTTCACTTACTCGTTCTGTGGATTTGGCCTGATTTGTGGATCCTTGAATATTGTCCAATCATATACATTGGTCAAACTTATAGCTCTGAGATCAGAGGAAACTTTTAGATCTAAGTCTGACACTATAGTAACACTTCAACAATGACAATTAAAAAGCATATCCAAACATTATTTCTAACTGGCATAACTAATATAATATTATATCATCAACACCCTTCAAAGTGGCTTAATTACCTTCAAATCGCACAAAAAAAGGTCTCGAATCAATGGCGGTTTTATTAACTTTTATAGGTATTTATTGCTTGATAGGATCAATGAATTCAGAATAATTGTTAGTTGTACTCTGTGTCCTCATACTGGTGTGTGGAGTTGACGGCTTTGCACAAGCTTAGAAATAGTGGTGTGATTAGTCCTACTGATAGGACTGTTGTGGTGAGTACTGCTCATGGGTTGAAGTCTACTCAGTCCAAGATTGATCAACATAGTAAAGTGATTCCGGATATGGCTTGTTGTTCACATTTCACATCACCATGTTTCAGTGTTACAAAATCAAATAAAACACAATATCCTCAATAGCCATTATAAGTACTATAAAATGCAAAGGCATCCTTGAACATTACTAAACCTGTTTTTGAACTTCACTCTCCCTAGCTTTTTGCACAACTATTTCCTATCGAAGCTTTACCATCTTTTCTCGCTTTTTCACCTAAGTACCATGGATTGTTATATAAACAATTGTTAATGGTGGCTACAAACTTTGAGAATACAAAGGTAACTTGACTAAAAAGAAGATATAGAATTTACTTGATCAGTTATATCCATTCCTACATAATTTATTCCAGTCTTCTTGCCTGCATCGCTGAAAAAAGGTTCGACGTACATCAGGAACGTCTTGGTTCCAAATAATTCAGTCTCGAATGTAATTTCTCTCAGCTGGTAATCCTCGTTCAAGAACTTCCTTTTTGAACCATTCTGGCCTAAATGTGTTTATACTATAGTAATGTATGCTGCAAGTTCATATAAAGGGTGTCTTTAAGCTTTTCTTTTACTCAAACAGACATATAGTCCATAACAGTCACCCATTTGACCCATGTGACCCGTTTTGATACCTATTGAAAAATTGCATAGCTTTATAATCAAAAGTAGAATAATTACTATAATAGCTAGATGTGTAACTTTGTCAATCTGATATTCTTACCTTCCCACAATTTTTAGAAATGGGTCCATCATTTTCAGCCATTGACATCGTAGCTGACTTTTTCTAATCCTTCGCTGATAGGTTGCATTTCCTATGAAAAAATGGGTTGAAAACATAAAACTGGTCTTTGCGCTCAAAAGATTAACATATATTTTACACAAACATGTCAAATATACACATAAAACCACTTATGATGAATCAAAATGAAATAGAAATCAACAAAATTATTAAAAATTAAACCTTGGGAGTGTTCGAGTAAAGTACAATCAGAATGGAAGAGATCAAAACGGGCAGTTTTTTTAAAGTGATTCAGAACTATATTAGTCATATTATTACTTACAGACACTTTATTTATCTAAAAATTCTAAGCTCTAAAATTAATATTTGTGCTAAATACTTATCACCAATTGAAATCAAACTTCACACACAAATTACAAAAATATGGACAGGGGAGGTGGCACTTCAAACTAACACCGATATCTTCATCAAATAAGAAATACATTAAAGCACATTCGCAATCAGTATTAATTAACCGGTGTTATTGTTTTTGATAATGGAAATTGAGACAATAGAAGTATACGCAGCATACTTCATCTCACGTAAAATGCCACAGTTTTGTCCTTTAGGTAGTCATGGGTATTCAATATGCTATTCAATATTTTAGCAACAAACAATTGAACGTTATTGAGGTAGTTCAATACATTTTGATACACTTAAAATAAAATACCTGTTTAACCAATTCAGCCCATTGGCCCCTTTCCTTTTGTATCTTTTAGCATAGCCTATTTCATACGTTAGAGACAAATTCTTACCCGAAATTGGCCCATTTTCAGGTAAATGGGTCAAGGCATCAAGCCTTAGTAAAAGGCTTCTGATACTCGCTGGGAATATACCTTCACTCCGGTGTTGTTTTATGGGGTGTTTGGAATTGGATTTTACCGTTGACCAAGGGATTTGTGGATTGGTAAATTGCAAGATTAAATAACAAAATAATGCTTAAATAATGAAATGAGAAATTAGGATTAGCACCTAAAGTTACAGTGATGTAAAAAAAAGCTAAAATCTTTTAAGTAACCTGAGATTAGAATCTTGAGTCGAGCCAATAGTTTCTTAATCTGAGCCTTCTTTTCAAATTCACTTTGCATCATTTTCTTATCAGTCCAAATATGTAGTCCTGTAAAAGTATACTTGGGCTCTATTTTCATCTCTTCCCACAACAAATAACTCCTCTACGCGACATCCTACATGCTAATGTACAACTTTACCAGATGAACCTCCCTGCCCACACACCCCAAATTAAAATGTAAAATTACAAGTTGTTTTTTGTGAAATGATGGTGATTTGTATAGGTTTCATTTATTAGTGTTATAGGGTTCTTTGGTTGTGTCATAGTCTAAACTTATATT